>AWOL01S0076296.1:1707-38801 GCA_000715115.1 Nicotiana otophora | reverse complement strand
AGTTTGTGATCCCCCCCCCCCAGCTTGAAAGACGGCTGGTGCCACCGAAAATGTACCGGCCTGGGCCACACTCTCCATAAGGCCCACCAAATGGACTAGAGCATCCTGAAGCACTGGAGTGGTGATGAACCCCTTCGGGACCTTAGCCTATCCAACAGGTATAGTTTGAGATGGAATATCCTCATCAAAATTCACCTGAGGCTCCACTGCTGGTGCAGCTGCTCGAGCTCTAGGTTGAGCTCTTCCTATGCCTCAGCCTCTGGCACGACCTCGGTCTCGACCTCTGCCCCTCGTAAGGGGCTCTGGCTGCTGTCCAGTTGAAGATGCAGTACGTGTCCTCGCCATCTGCGAGAGAGCAAGAATAGAAGAGTTCAATCATCAGTGATAGAATAGAATCGCACAACAGAGAAGAATAGAAGTGAAATTGTTCCTAAACTCCATAGCCTCTTGAAGATAAGTACAGACGTCTCCGTACCGATCTTCCAGACTCTACTAAGCCTATTCGTAACTCGTGAGGCCTAGACAACCTAGTGCTCTGATACCAACTTGTCACGACCCGGAATTTCCACCTTCGGGACCGTGATAGCACCTAATATTTCACTCGCTAGGCAAGCCAATGTTAGAGAAATTCTTAAACCAATTGTTAAACAGTTTATATAAATAAACCAATTAAACTGAGATAAAACTAAAACGAAGTGTGAAGTAGCATAATAACTAGCATATCTAAATACAACCCGGATCTAGAGTCATAAGTTCATCAGCTTCTAGAGGTTCTACACATAGAGCCTGAAATAAATATAATTGTTTCGAATGGAATGAATAGTAAATGAGGAAAGAGGAAGGGGACTTCAAGGTCTACGGATACCAGTAGATCTACCTCAAGTCTCCAAATAGGCCAATCCGAGTTGATGCACCTCACGTACAGCTAGGATTAGTACCAACATCTGCACAAGAAGTGCAGAGTGTAGTATGAGTACAACCGACCCAATGTACTCCATAAGTGTAGAGCCTAACCCTGACGAGGAAGTGACGAGGCTATGACAGAACACCCACATAATTAAACTTGTACGAACAAAGATATATATTCAACATAGTCACAAATAAAGAATTAATATGTACAATTAGGAGGGGACATGCAAATGGGGAACAAGATACGATAACCACAACACGAATGACAACATAAGACAGTCAAATAAATCCTCAACCAATGAAAATGGATAAACATAATGAATAAAGATGGCACGGCATCACCCATCGTTCTTTTACTCTCAACCTCACCATGAAATGATAATAATGGCCTGGCATCACCCTTCATGCTTTTACTCTCGATCTCTGTTGCTCCCAAACGCACACGCAAGTATACGTGGTCGAAAAGTAATATAGAATTATAAGTCCAGATATCGTAGCAACATGGACTTGTGATTAAATATCGACTAAATTAAACTAAGACAATTAATATATTCAAGCGATTTCTAAAGTATGAATATTTAACTACAACTAATCTAGAATAGCAAAATAAGAGATTAAAAGAAATAATTTGGCAATATTAAAGATGAATTCAATGAGAGAGAATATTCTAGGGCTATGGGTTAGCTAATGTCACGCCCCGACCACGGAGAGCGCAGCCGGCGCTCAACCAGGATAACCCTGTCGAGCAAGCCTGCTATCTTTCATTCTACCCAAACTCACTCATGAATAACGAGAAGATATATTTTCATTAATTAGACAATAAGGAGATCATGTATACAACACCAATTCATTACTATTAGCTACTTCATTTATAAGTCCTCATAATATTACATTACACATTCATAGTTTAGAAGTGGAACATGTGATACAATTACAACATCTTTAGTTTGACCTTCTCAATACCAATGTACAACCCACACCATGACTATGGAGCCTCTAACGGGTACAAAAGAGTACTAGGATAGTGCCGGCAACAAGGACCCAGCTATACCTTAATATACAATACATGAGAAATAGAAGATACATGACCCCGATATGAAGTGAAGCTCAACAAGTCAGCTGGGATGAGGATGTACTGCTATCACTGATCGATGCTGCTTGCTATGGAACTACCAGCATCCATTAAAAGATGCAGCGCCCCCGGAAAAAGGGACATGAGTACATGTGGAATAGTACTTGTATGTAAGGAAGACAGAACAGCATATGGAAATACGGTAACTCAAATAAGAGGCAAATAAATTACGTCAAGAAATTACAAAATGGTCCATAACATCACATGTTAAGTCTTATTGTACTTACATCATTCTGAACTTCTTTTAGGATCAAGCGTGCCCTATGAACTATGCGTGGGATACAAAATATAATGTAAAAGTACCATGTACAAACAAGGGCAATGGAAGTGGCACATATTGTTCGTGTTGCCTATGCATCTCACCAGACCGTCCATAGCCCTCTCTTACTATGCACTTATGCGTTTCATAGACCGTCCATAGTGTTCACATATTATATTATACACCTATGCATTTCATAGACCGTCCATAGTGTTCACATATTATATTATACACCTATGCATTTCATAGACCGTCCACAGTGGTCACATATTATATTATACACCTATGTGTTTCATAGGCCGTCCATAGTGTTCACATATTTTATTATACACCTATGTGTTTCATAGACCGTCCATAGGGTTTCATTCATATTATACACCTATGCGTTTCATAGACTGTCCATAGGGATTCATTCATATTATACACCAATGCGTTTCATAGACCATCCATAGGATTTGCATATTATACCATCATGCACACGACCATATCTACACTCAAGCGAAATGATTAACATTACCATTAAGGTCGTAAGCTCCCAGATTATTGGAATACTTTATGTTCATGCTCATCATGAAGAAACACAGCTTATTACATTATCACATGCATGGCAAATCACTAAGTATATTTCAATGGTGCGTGGACCCATTTCTTCTCTTAAGGTTCATCATCATTTAGCATAGGACGTCTCTTTTCCACCTCATTATATACCTCCTTGTCATCTTAAGGTCACTAGCTAAGTTCCTAATTCTCGGTGACTTAACATCGAAGTCATTTACATTCATTATTTTAGAAGCATACAAACTATAGTTAAAACCATTGGAACATACAATGCCTCATGATTCTCATTTTGGCAAGCGGCCACAGTTCATGTTCATGCTATCAGTTACTTGTACTTGCCATGGGTGATCATAGGATACTAATGACATTATTATATAAAGGAGTCAAAACTCATCTCATAATCTTTTACACATTCTTTCATTTCATTGGCACTATTGGCCACAAATATAATTCTCATTCTTGGCACGATGGCCACATTTCCACATCTCATACTCGCTTCTTTCACTTTCAAGCAGCATCATAGGTTATTGATAATAAGAGCATTGAGTTTCCTTTCCAATTTTAAGCATAGTAACATTCATTGAAACATGAATTGAAGTCATAATATTTTCATACATAAACCACACTTGGACACATTTCCAAGGGAGAGAAAATGTGATAGGAGCAATTGAACCACATTTTGAGCATATAATTTCCGACACAATGCTTATTTGGAATAACTGAATATTTTTGGAATGACCCGAATCATGAGAAAATAAGAACTTAGACCAACCACACTTGAAACATACGAGGACATCATGAAATATGACTCAATTGAGGGAGTTTATCCAACATACCTCGAAAGAGCTTTCTGTGGGGTAACAATAACGTCCCGGCACTTGTAACGATGTCAATCTATATAAGGGGAGAGAATTACAAGTACGATTAGAGGAATTGGTATGGCAAGAGCTGCTACAATGATGGACCAACCTTTCCCTCAACCAATTCAACAATGAAACTACCCAAGATTCCCTAACAACCTCCCCACAATCCCTATTAGCTCATGCATGTGACAAATCTACAATCCTTACCCATAATCAATCCAAATCCGAAATTGGAGAATTGGGAGAAGAAATTCTTACCTTTTAGAAACCCTAGCAAGTCCCTTTTGATGTAATTCCAAGGCTTGAGCAAGATCTTGATGAACAAAGAACTTGGGGCTTCCTTCTCTCTCTAGAATAGCTCTCCCCTCTCTCTAAAATATCAGATAATCCCCCATAAATGACCCCCATTTGGCTAGATAAAACGAAATGGGCTCGGGTTATAAGATTAGAAAAATGAAGCCTCGATGCAGATATGCAGTCACATATGCGACCGCATAACACTTCTGCGGTCCGCAAAATGGACCGCATAATGGCCTTCGAGAACTAGGCTCTTTTGTGCAGGTCTGCGACAGATCTACGGTCCGCAGATCAATTTTGTGGTCGCACAATGGACCGCAGAACCTCCTTCCAAAATTTCTCATGATGGTTCTGCGATGGATGTGCGGCCCGCAAAACGCTTATGCGATCGCATAACTGACCGCAACACAACCTCTAAAATTGGCTCATTTATCTGCTTCACTCTGCAGCGTATCTGCGACCCACATAATGGTTCTGCGGTCGAATAATTGACTGCAGAAATGCCATGTTCTGCAAAATCATTTTTTCAACTCCCAAATGTAATGTACACCCCAAAAGCCCATACTGTCCATATACATTACTCTACCTCAGCACCACAAAACTTGAATCCCTTGGCAACATTTTACGCGGCCTTGCATGCTTCCCCGCTTAGGTCATTCGTCCTCGAATGAGGGTCAGAATCCTTCATGAGTATCCAATATGGCTCAATTGTGACTGCACACACGGGCAGTTCCAAATCTTGGCTAACTTCCTAAATTTCCAAAACATTTGCCAGAGTCTCCCCTGTAATTGGGCCTATCCACCTGCCAGAGAATCCCAGAAATCGATCCTAACAACAAATAGATAACACCACATTGCACCATAGACATGAAAACAACACCAACCGTGACATACTAGGCATTATATTATCAATTGGAGCATTTGCATAAACTGTACAATTTTGGGCGTAACTCATAGAAAGTAATCTCCTAACATTCTTTTGACACAACAATTCTGTGATGATCTTGACTTTCTCCATAGATTAGTGAACGAGTTCTGGCCCCTATCAACTCAATTTTTCTTATTCTTCCTGAATCTCTACTTTTAAGAGACAATACAAAACATGATCTTCAAATTTCTAGCATCGACCTTCAGCCTCATGCAACATTCGTGAAACATTCTGAACACGTTTGTCCACACTTGGATATGTGAAAGCTTATGTACATATGCCTATAGAGTGACTAAGAGCATACAACTTCACCCACATCTTTCTCTTATATGAATAACCCCTTAAACATCATTTCTAATCACTTAAGTTGCGTTATAAGCTTGGGTTAACACCTCCAATCCCCCCCCCAATCCTATTGCCATCACAACTCATCATTCCTGTATGAGTTAAACGTACCGTGGTTGGAGGTCCAAGCACTTGAATCCCTTGGTAAACTTTTACGGGGCCTTACAGCTAACAATCCCGTTGAGTTATCTACCTAAATTGTCTAATTAATCTATCTAGTTTATTGATTGACGGGGTTAATATTGCTCGTAGCTTTCTCCCGAAGTACTACTCGCCTATCCAAGCTAACCTAACGCCTACATTCCTTTGGAATTGTGATTAACAAGAACGCATTAATAATATCCGTATAATAACCAAGCAAGGAAGTTAGGTATATTCCTATCCTAACCGCAAATCCGTTCCCGATGCTCGAGTTCAAGATCTTGCTCTACTCAATCTTATGCAATCTAGAATTCCCTCTCCCGAGTTCAATCCTAGATTAGTAGATAGTATTCTATTGGTGATCAAGCAATCACATAATTAAGTGCAAGATTGAATAAATAAACCAATGTGATAAAATAATAAGAACAATTCATGCTTCAAACTACAACGTTCATGTAGCACCCAAAACTCTAAAATTAATAAACTATGAAATTAAAAGAAGAGAAGAGAAGAAAAACTAGTAAGAAGCCTCCTCCAAGCGTGGTGTGTGTTCCTCCACGTGCATTCTCCTTCAAAGTATGTTAGATCCCTTCCAAATTAGATTTAGGACCCCTTTTATACGAGTTGGGACCGTGTAGGGCCGAAATACCCTTGTCCTGAGAGAACTAGGAAAAGTCCCGTAGCCAGGGTCCAGACTAGCGCCTCGCGCTGGCCTTAGCGCTGGAGGCAGAATGTTTTGCTTAATTTTCTATTCCGTTCTTCACTTCAAATTGTATTGCCCTTTTTTCTTGTCCTACACTTGTCGGGACAAACACCAAAGGGTGTCCCCCTTTGTCATTTTTGTTTATTTTCCTTTTCGTTTTTTCCGCGTTTTATTCAATTTTGCTCCAAATCTTTTCATCTTCACCCTGCATTATTCCTACACAGTTAAAATATAATACTGAGCATAAAGTAATATAATTAACACTCAAAAAAATGATTAATAGTACTAAAATGTGAGGCAACAATGGTTAAATATATGCATTTTTGGTCGAAGATCACAACCCCACAGTTAAACTCTTGCTCGTCCTCGAGTAAACCAAAACTTTACACTATCTTTGATCACTAAACATATTTAACACAATTGACGCACACTACACCAATGACTATGGTTGATAGAAACAATTAAGTTAGAGCATATGAATTCAACACACACTTCCTTTTAACTTATGCCAAGCTTTAACATATTCGGAACATAGACAACATGCTCATAACAATCCTAGCCTCCAAAACCAACTCAATGCTACAATGCACTCATGGCTTGAACATTCAATATCGTAGAGAAGTCTCATAATGTTACCTATCCCTCGTGAAATCATGTGCTCTCACAACAAGAACAAGAGAGTAAGTTGAAACCACACATTTAAATCTCATGATCAAATATAGTTTAAGGACTCACATCTATCAAAAAGATCTCTTACTGTCACAAAGAAGTCACATGCATGCAATTGGTACCATAGGCTTGCCCATAATGTAAATCTCCACTAATGTAGGCTCCCTCGATCTAAAATCAATTAGGACTTTATATGGTTGTAATGTGGGCTAAGGGACGGGTAGGATATATTTAGGATTAGTGGTTCCTCTTACACTTTAACACATCACATAATAAACTTTAAGCACAAATTCTTCAATCAACTTCAATTTCACAAACAAAATCGCTCCCCAAAGTTATTCCCTCTTTCTTTAAGAAATACTTTTCTGTATACCCCACTAGCAAGAACAAGACAACAATTTATTTACCTATATTTTTCCTTCTCTTTTTTGGTTTCCAGATTTTTCTTTCTTTTTTTTTTCTTTTTCAATTTCAGCTAGTGGTGTATTATTTTACAAAAAAAGTGCACCTTTCTTTCTTTCATTGGTTCCACTCGAAAGCCACCTTACCATTAGTCCTTACTTCTTCTAGCGCTCATTTCACAATTAAAGTGCCTTTAGAGGTACAGGATCAAACAAATGTCAATTAAGAACAAAAAGGTTATAGGCTCGTAATGTGGGTGCCAAATAAAAGTTTATAGGCTTAAAAAGGGTTTACTAGGGATAGATTTTATTTATGATAAGCAATTAAGCTCAAAAAGATCAAAGAAAACCTAAAATAATTTTTTCAAATCGAGCATCACCTAGAATTTTGCTTCAACTCACATACCGGGCAAGTTCTAGACTCAATCACAATAACATGGACTACACAAAATCTGACTTCGTACATGGCACATGACTCACAAAGGACGGTCTCATTCCGACTCTCAAACAATGCAAGTATTCACCGAGCCACAAGATATTAAGCATTAAGCGCAAAGTGAATATAAGTCAAGCAAAAGAGACATAGGTGTCATAAGACATGCTATCCAATTTCATCAAGGCATCATGAACAATTTCAAAACATAGGGAAGATACTCCACATGCCAAAGCTTAAATATGCTACTATCAAACAAGTCAAGTGCGCCTAGGTTCATCAATCTTCCTCCTTTCATTTCCTAAATTCCTAATCTACTCTAAGAATTAAAAACAAACTATTAGTCGGTTCAAACTACATCCCATGGAAAAGAACCGAGGCACAAAGAAAAATCATGGGGGATTATTTCTACTAAAAGACATATTTTTTGTATTTTTTGTATTTTTCAATTTTTTTATCAATTTATTTTTTCTTTACAAAAACTACTACATTAATAAAGAATACTACAACTAAGCTAAGATAGCACAGAAAATCACTCAGACAATCTCCTCACCCCACACCTAAAATTGTGCAATGTCCTCAATGCATACAATAAATAACAAGATGGTAAAAGAGACTCCCTGGAAGGCCAAAGGCCGAAGAATTAGCAGCTCACGGGATACTTAGACTTCTCCCAAGTATGATCCTTTGGGCGGATACTTCACACTCAGTTTCAACCACCTGCTCGCTTTTGCACTCGCCTGTTGGCTTTGACTCCATGCTCCTACTCCTATAAAATACAAAAACAACAAAATAAAAAAAAATAAACAAAAGAAAAAAGAAAACAAATAGAATTGGATTGCCTCCCAACAAGCGCCTTATTTATAGTCTTGGCACGACTTGCACCACTTCACCACTTTTCCTTCCACTTTGACGATATGAATTGCGTCCCCGATTTTGCATCAGGTTTTCTATCACGTTCCTGGGGCAGAGGTACTAATACAAAATAACCAAGTAAGCAATGTCGCATCTTACACTTCTTAGTCTTTAAGTGAGGGATGTCGTTTCGTCTCCTTGGCATCGTAAATTTCAGAATATATGCACTTTGTTTGTCATCCATTGACTCCTCCATATGCTCGAATGGATCAATTCTCGTTTCACCAACCAAATACAATGTTGAAAAGCATTTAAAATGAGGTCCAATTCACTCCAACTCTAGAATCGCTTCACTTTTAACAACCTTGCTTTTGCACACTTCGTCAACCTTGGCATCATCAATAATATTTTGGTCGAATATTTGGAACTCCTCTTCTTGCTCCAAAAGTTGACCAGTATCCACAAAACTTGGTTGTAGGGCATCAAACGCCTTAACCATTTTATTCAATTTAGCTTGCAGGTCATGGATATCCGAGCCAAATTGGTTTATCTCTTGCCTGAGCTCAGTTCTTCCTTCTATCAGTCGTTCTGTCATATTTGAAAGACCATCACGAAGAAACTCATGAGATTTTATCAATTGAGCTTTTTCCTCTAGTCAAGATTGGATCACTATATCTGCTTTTTCAAAATTATCTTCTGGTGGGAACTCGCTCTCTTTAGCCACTTCATTCGCCTCCGCCTTCATTCTCATGATTGTTGCACTAATTCTTTGCATAGCCTTTTGATTTTCATCTTGTTGCTCGGCTACTTGCCTTATCATGTCCATAATACGGGAAATACGCTTTACATCCTCCACTTTATTGCTCCGATCAAACTCATAAATATTATTAGAAATATCATAATAAAGGCTCAGACAAGGGTAAAAAGAATTAGGACAACCATCCCAATGGCCACCTTGACAACCATATACATTACAAAAATTTCACTCATAAGATTGAGATTCACAATTTTGCCACAAGTGTGATCCTCCACAATATGGACAGGGATCACCAAAATAAGAATAACCAATATTCGACCAATTCTCATTCCAAGATGCCATGTAAAAAAATATAATACTAACTACACTAAACTAAAATTAAAAACTTGAATAGAAAAAAAAAGTAAAAGTCTAATCTAGCAAAACAGTCAATTTTAAAGTCCCCGGCAACGGCGCCAAAAACTTATTGCTCCCAAATGCACACAAAAGTATACGTGGTCGACAAGTAATATAGGATTGTAAGTCCAAATATCGTACTCACAGGGACTTGTGATTAACTATCAACTAAATTAAACTAAGACAATTAATCTATTTAAGAGATTTTTAAAGTATGAATATTTAACTACAACTAATCTATAGTAGCAAACTACGAGATTAAAAAAAATAATTTGGCAATATTAAAGACGAATTCGATGAGAGACAATATTCTAGGGCTATAAGTTAGCTAACAATCTCGTTGAGTTTTCTACCTAAATTGTTTAATTAATTTATCTGGTTTATTAATTGACAGTGTTAATATTGCTCGTAGCCTTCTCCCGAAGTACTACTCGCATATTCAAGCTAACCTAATGCCTATATTCCTATGGAATTAGGATTAACAAGAACGCATTAATAATTCCCGTATAATAAACAAGCAATGCAGTTAGGTATATTCCTATCCTAACCGCAAGTCCGTTCCCGATGCTCGAGTTCAAGATCTTGCTCTACTCAATCTTATATGCAATCTAGAATTCCCTCTCCCGAGTTCAATCCTAGATTCGTAGATAGTATTTAATTGGTGATCAAGCAATCACATAATTAAGCGCAAGATTGAATAAATAAATCGATATGATAAAATAATAAGAATAATTGAAGCTTCAAACTACAACATTCATGTAGCACCCAAAACTCTAAAACTAATAAACTATGAAACTAAAAGAAGAGAAGAGAAGAAAAACTAGTAAGAAGCCTCCTCCAAGCGTGGTGTGTGTTCCTCCACTTGAATTCTCCTTCAAAGTATGTTAGATCCCTTCCAAATTAGATTTAGGACCCCTTTTATACGAGTTGGGACCGTGTAGGGCCGAAATAACCTTGTCCCGAGCGAACGAGGAATAGACCCGCAGGCAGGGTCCAGAACAGCGCCTCACGCTTCATCTCTACCCCGCTTTATTCCTACACAGTTAAACTATAATATTAAGAATAAAGTAATATAATTAACGCTCACAAAATGATTAAAAGTACTAGAATGTGAGGCAACGATGGTTAAATATATGCATTTTTGGCCGAACATCAATCTCTCCCTGAAACAACAAATACGACATGGCATCACCCTTCGTGCTTTAACTCTGTTTCTCACCATGTATTAATCAGTAAATGAAACGAATAACGGCACGTCATCATCCTTCGTGCTTTAACACTCTCCCTTACCATGCAGTAATAAATATAAAAATAAACAAGAATAAACCTTACATCGATAATGGTTCCGAGATACGAATCCTCAATTTTAAAAAATACTCAACCATCACAATTTAATTCATAAATGTAGGAGGAACGATCAAATAAGAAATAAACTAATCTAAGCATGGATGTCATGAATAAAGAAGGCAATAAATTACAAGCAACAAGTCCCGCCCGCATGCTTTAACCCAATAACAATGCATAAGTACTTGTCACCTCACATATACGTTGTACCCATACATTTAAACACGTAGCAAACAGGTAAACAAGTCTTAGTACCTCAAGTCAAGGTTAACCACGATACTTACCTCACTCTGCTGTCAATTCAGAGCTCTACCGATGCCTTTCCTCTAGAATCCGCCTCCAAACCAACCGTATCTAACCACAATTGACTCGATAACGTTACATAATGCTAAGGGAATCAATTACAATACATAAAGATAAGATTTTTACACTTTTATCAAGAAGTCAAAAAAGGTCAACCCCGGGATTGCTTGGTAAACACCCGAGGTTCAGACCAAAACCCAATTACCCATTCACCTCCGAGCCCGGTTATGTCATTTGTTTCGAAATCTGACCTCAATTCGAGGTCTAAATTCCAATTTTACAAAAATCCCTAATTCTACCCAAAGTCCCAATTTCTACCATGAAAATCCTAGATTTAAGGTTGAAATCTTATGAAATATAGTGGGTAATTGAAAGAAAGTAGATTAAAGTCACTTACCAATGAATTGAGGAAAAAAAGCTCTTGGAAAAATCACCTCTAAGTTTTTTAAGGTTGAAAATTTGAAAGAATGAGAAAAATCCTGTCTATCTTAATTTTTACCCAGTTGCGGATGTGGCAATTGCGATATATTGTTCGCAATTGCGACAAAGAGGTCAGAAATACGAACTCCTCTCAGAAGCCCAGTCATCATAAATGCAATGTTTTTTGTCGCAAATTCAAACCCTAAGCTCTCGCAAATGCGGACCATTTCTTCGCAAATGTGAAGACTGTCAAGAACCATGCTGAGTCGCAAATACGACTCTGCTTTCGCAAAAGTGGAATCAGCCAGTTCGCAAATGCGAGGATCACCCAGCCTGCCCATGTTCGTAAATGCGAAGCCGTGTTCGCAAATGCGAGCCAGATATCGAAAATGTGAGATTTGCAATAGAAACCAAAAGCAAAAGGCATCATCTATGATTCTAAGTCCAAATTCACTCTGTAGCCTATTCGAAACTCACCCAAGCCCTTGAGGCTCCAAACCAAGCATGCACATAAGTCCAAAATCATCATACAAACTCACTCGCGTGATCAAAGCATCAAAATAACATCTAGAACTACGAATCCGACACCAAAACGAATGAAATTTTCAATGAAACTTAAGAATTTGCATTTTAACAGCCGGACGTCTGAATCACGCCAAATTAACTCTATTTTTTACCAAACTTTGCAGACAAGTCATTATTATAGTAATAAACCTATACAAAGCTCTGTAACAAATATCCGGACCCGGTAGCAACAAAGTCAAACTTCGATCAAATTTATAAATTCTTTAAACTTTAAATTTTTAATAAATTGCGATAACTCGAGCTAGGGACCTCCGAATGTGATTTTGGCAGTATGCCCAAGTCCCAAATCATGATACAGACCCATCAGGATCGACAAAGCATCGATCCGGGTTCGTTTTCTCAAAACATTTACCGAAGTCAACTCCCGACTAGTTGGATTTTGGATCGTGATAAATGACCCGACCGGTCATTTTGTGTAATTGCACCATGTTTCCTTTTTTATGCTTCACACATGTGTGTTTACGGTTTTATAACTTACGGGGTTGATTGGTTTCATTCCGAGAAGATTTCGGGTTGATTTAGACCCTTTGGTTCTTAATTTAGAAGTTTAAGTTAGAAATATTGACCAAACTTTAACTTTTATGAAAACGACTGCGGAACAGTGTTTCGATGGCTCTGATAGCTTCGTATCATGATTTTGGACCTGGCTGTATGCCAGGAATAAAATTTAGAGGCCCGTAGGTTGATTTATATTGTTTTGCCGAAAATTGGTAATTTAAAGTTTAGAAGTTTGACCGTAGGTTGACTTTTAACTATCGGGTTTAGAATTGGAATTTGAGACTTGGAATAGGTCTGTTATGCAATTTAGAACTGCTTTGCAAAATTTGGTTTCATTTAGAGTTGATCTGATAGGATTCGAATGCTTAATTGCAATTCTAGAAGATCTTGAACTTTACTTTGAAATTCATGCGTTTTGATGTCTGATTCGTAGTTTTAGATGTATTTTTGTGTTTTGATCATGCAAGCAAGTTCGTATGATATTTTTAGACTTGTGTGAATGTTTGTTTGGAGTCCCGATGGCTCGGATGAGTTTCGGACGTGTCGCGGAATAGTTTGGACTGAAGTAGGAACTGCTGGTGTGTTGATGCCTCAAGTGTCGCAATTGCGTACACCAGCATCGCAATTGCAATCCTAGCAGGGGGCTCAGTGGTTGCAATTGCGATACCTGGGTCGCAATTGCGATATCTGGGTCGCAATTGCAAATAGTGTCAGGAAATTGGGTAGTTCGCATTTGCGACAAATGTGTCACATTTGCGATCAGAATGTTGCATTTGTGACTTCCTCCTAGGTTGTTAGTGGCCGCAATTGGGAGGATTTTCTTTGCAAGTGCGATAACTGCAACTGGTCAAAAAGCCTGGGAGTCGGGATTTTTCAACATATTCTCTCGTTTTAGAATTCTAGACTCGGTAGTAGGCGATTTGGAGAGGGTATTTTCATCTACAAATATTGGAAAAGTGAGTCTAATCAATTTCCAACTATATTTCATGAATATATCTTAGATTTAACATCAAATTTATGTGAATCAAAGAGGAAAAATAGGGAAATTTTTTCATGTTTTTGAAAAATGAGAATTTGAGTTTTGAAAGTCGATTTGGACTCAAATTTTGAAACTAATCACATATATGGACTCGTGGGGTTATGGGTAGTCGGATTCTACCCTTAGACCCGGGTTTTGACCGGACGGGATCGGGGTTGACTTTTGTAGACATTTTTGGAAAAAGTGTAAAGATCATTGCTTTATCTGTTGTAATTGTTTTCCCCTGCATTGTTTGATGATATTAAGAAAATTTTGGTTAGATTTGAGCTATGTAGAGGCAAATTTTAGGGAAAAATCTAATTTCAAGGGTTGAGTTGGCCTAGTTAATGTAAGCATCTTACCTAACTTTGTGGGGAGGGGGGGAGGGGGAGGGAACTACCCCTTAGGATTTTGGATTGATTGTTCTATTTGTGTTATGTGAAACCCGTGTACGCAAGGTGACGAGTGGGTACACGGGTTATATGTGGTATTTGACCGGTTTAGGTTATTTAGACTCTTTCCATGCCTTTAATTGAATTGCCACAACATGTTATATCCCTCATTGTTAATCAATTCTTACATATGTTATTCTACCCTTACATGCATTATTTGACATTGTTAACACTTTCTCTACCTCTTACTTGTTGTTTTGCTCTTATATGCTTAGTTGGAGTTATTGCCTCCCTTATAGCCTTGTTACATATTTGATTGTTGAATTACTTGTAATTGAAGTTATTATTTCGTGAGATATCTTATTGTTGAGTTAATTGTGTTGAAGTTGAGAAAGTCGTTATCACATTGAGGCTAAGATTGTTAATTGTTGAGATATCCTTCTTGTTGAGCAATTCACGTTCATTTTGTTATTGTTGAGATTCTTGTGCACATTGTGGTTGAGCCATGGGCTATTTATTGTTAAAACGTTGTTATTGTTGATTCTTTTGGCAAATTGTAACATATGGGCACTTGTGGTGCGAGTTCTGGCTATGTTGTGATATTGATACGCATGCGGTGATATAAGGCTAGGGGTTGATACGCATGCGGTGAGATAAGGTTGGCTTGATACGCGTGTTGCTAGTAGGGAAATTACTTGAAGACATGCAGTGTGATAAGGTAGGCTAAAACGCAGGGATACTATTTCGGAAAAAATAATTTTCAAAACTAAATGTAAAGCTCCAGCGGTGAAATAAGGAAAGATTGTGATTGAAATTGTGAAACGTGAATACGAGGCGGTACCTCAGTTGTAATTCTTGTTGTGCACTTCATATTGAAAAGAGTTGTTGGTTGACCGTATGTGAATATTTGAGGTTCCCATTATTTCCTTCCTTCTTATTATCTTTCTTACAATTCTGTCATTAGTTTTGAGTTATTAAATTGTTTCATTATTATTCATTTCTCTGCTTTCCATTACTTCTAGTTATTATATTTTGGTTCTTTTTATCATGTCCTAGTAGGTGTCTTGACCTGGCCTCGTCATTACTCTACCGAGGTTAGGCTTGATACTTACTGGACCGTTGTGATGTACTCACGCTACGGTTCTGCACATTGTTTTGTGCAGATCTAGGTACATCTGCCCGTGCTAAACGTTAGTGATTGACTTGTTAGCTACCTTTAGGAGAATATCCAATGAAAATACACTTAAGAGCACGTGGACCTAATTTGCCTCTATTATGAGAATTAATGTGAACAAAGGTAATACTCCCCAAGATTCTAGGAATCAATTTACTGGAATTTTTGAAATTCGAGAAGAAACTCCTAAGTGTATCGAGTGGGCTCTTAAAATTCAAAATTCTTGATGGTATTCTGTTACTAAGGTATGCAGCAGTTAGGACAGCTTCCCCCCAATACTGATTTGGAACCCTTTTGTAAAACAATAGTGATCTAGTAATGTCAAGTAACAAACAGTTTCTTCTCTCCGCTATCCCATTTTGTTGAGGAGTATTGACGCGTGAAAATTCGTGAATAATTCCCTCCTTTTTGAAAAAAAACAAAGAGGTTTTTATTGAAGTAGTCCTTGGCATTATCATAACGAAATCTTTTAATTGTCACATCAAATTGGATTTTGACAAGATTAAAAAAGGTAGGAAGAATATGGCTGACATCTGATTTTTACTAAATAGATCCACGTTACTCTTGTACAATCATTAATGAATGACACAAACTATCTAGCACCAGCATAGAAGAGGGTCCCCAAATATCACTATGAATAAGAGAAAATGGAGCCTGACATCTTTTGTTGCTTATTAGAAAGGAAACATGTTTATGTTTTGCAATTTCACAATCTTCACAATGAAAAGACTCAACAACCAAATCTTTGAATAAAGATGAAAACATTAGCTTGATTACATAAAAAGAAGGATGACCTAAGCAACGATGATAGAGCCAAACTCTCTCTTTATTGGACATAATAGATTCAGACAAGAGTGAACAAGAAAAGGAATTCTTAAATGTATCTCCACCATTGTGAAAATCTAGAAAATAAAGACCACCTTTCTCACTAGAAAACCCAATCATCTCCTTCGTGTCCTGTTTCTGAAATGCACAATATGAAGAGAAAAAAGTTACTTTGCATTTTGAATCTTTGCTGACTTTGTGGAAAGAAATGAGATTTGCAAATAACTTTGTGTCATAAATAACATTCTTAAGTATCAAAGACTTTCCCAGTTGTATGTCTCCTTGGCCAGATACAGTAATAACTAAACCATCGGCTATAGTTATTTTTTATAGCTAGGGCAAGGTGAATATGATATAAAGAGATAGGAGGAACAAGTCATATGATCAGTTGCCCCGGAAACAACCACCCACATTGGAGAATATTTCTCTCTAACATTAGCAACAAAAGTGGAAGAAATACTTGCAAAGGCCATTGAACAACTACCTGCCGAAGATAATATCTCCAGAGATTCCAGCAATGTCTTCAATTTCTCAATATCTTCTTTCTTGAATTCTGGGACTAATGGACTTTTTTCATCAATCTGAGGGATGCTAGAAATGTGTGCCGGTTTTTCATCAAAAGTATTTTTGATTGGAGGTTTACCATTGAGTTTCCAACATCTCTCTCTCGTGTGCCGGTACTTTTTGTAGTAAGTGCCGTAAAGATTATCCCTGTTGACAAGTGGTTTGAATGAACTTGCTGGCTTGACGTTCCTCTCCAATTGTGAAACTCCAGAATCCTTTTTATTTGTCCCTTTTGTCATAAAAGTCGATCCTTCATTTATTTTAACTTTCAAGCATAACACTCCTCCGTCCTTCCTCTCTCCGTATAATGGCCATTGTCTCATTCAATGATGGCAAATATTCTTTCCCTAAAATTTGCACTCGTACAACATCAAACTCTGCATTTAGTCCAGAAAGAAAATCAAATATTCTTTCTTTTCAATAAATCTTTTCATAATTATAGCACCGTCTGTGCAACGCATTTGAATTCATTGATAGTGATCTATCTCTTGCCATAACCCCGGTAAAAGGTAAGAATATTCAGTGACGGATCGAGCTCTATGTTTGGTTGCAGATAATTTTGCTTTTATTTCATAGATCCTGGCAGCATCATGAACTTTAGAGTATGTCTCCTTCACTGTATCCCAAATCTCCTTAGCAGCATTTAGAAACATAACGGTATCACTAATATCTGGAAGCATGGATTTCCATAACCATGATATCACCATTGAATCATTTTCATCCCATGCATCAAACTTGGGGTCTTATTTGGATGGTCTTATACTGAGGAGATGTCCTAATTTCCCTTTACCTTTCAGAAAGGTACGAACAAGCTGATATCATTTTAGATAATTTTTTCCATTCAATCGATAAGAGTCTTGAATATTTTGTAAATCTGCTCTACAGTGGCAGAAACATTTTTAAAGACTGGAGTATTTGCAGTAGTGCTCCTTTCGGACATAATTTTCAAATGGTTTCAACCCTTGGGCGGATAAAGAGGAAAATTGTGATAAAAAGATGGATGAATGAAACAAAATCTGTCAGGAATAAGCCTAACGCTCTGATACCATGTGGAAATAGTAAGAAGCTTGAATAATTTCATTCATATCTTTGAATGTGATATACATATCTTTATAAACAAGAAGAGGTTAGAAACAGAATCATCTAAATCCCATAAAATCTAGGATTATACAGAATATAATAAAAAAAGAATTAGAATTTGATATTCTAGATTACAACAATTATCTCTAAAATCTTAGAGGATCATATCTTAATATTCTTCCTGGGAATCCTCTATCATTCAACACCCCCTCCTCCCCCTCAAGCTGGTGAATGGATATCTTCCATTCCTAACTTGCTTATCATGTCTTGAAACACATTGTTTGGCAGTCCTTTTGTTAAAACATCGGCCAACTGATCTTTTATAGATATAAATGGTGTACAGATGAGTCCACTATCTAATTTCTCCTTAATGAAGTATCTATCTACCACAATATGCTTAGTGCGATCATACTGTACAGGATTATGAGCTATACTTATTGCTGATTTATTGTCACAAATAGTCTCATAGGTCCTTCCCATCTTATCTTCAAATCATCAAGGATTATCTTTAACCATAACAACTCACAAACTCCCATCGCCATAGATCTGAACTCAAATTCTACACTTGATCTGGCCACAATATTTTGTTTTTTACTTCTCCAAGTCACAAGCTTTCCTCCTAAAAAGTATAGTATCCAAAAGTTGACCTTCGCTCCACTAATGAACCAGCATAATCCGCATCAGTATAAGACTCTAAAACTATGTCTCCCCCTCTTCTGAATAGTATTCCTTTTCTCAGACTTCCTTTAAGATATTGTAGAATCCTGTTGGCCACTTGGAGATACATTTATCTAGGGTCATGCATGAATTGGCTAACGACACTTATAGCAAAGGCAATGTTTGTCCTTGTATGGAACAAGTAGATCAATTTCCCTAAAAGCCTTTGATATGAGCCTTTATCTACAACATAATCTTCTGGAGCATTGCAGAACCCATGATTATATTCAATTGGTGTGGCAACTGGTTTACACCCTAATTTTCCTGTTTATTTTAGCAAATCAAGCATATATTTTTGTCGGAAAATAAAGATTCCTTGTTTAGAATGTGCTACTTTAACTCCCAAAGAATACTTTAATTTTACAAGATACTTGATATCACATTCCTTGAGTAAACAATTCTTCAAATTGTGTATTTCCTCTTAATCATCAACTGTTACTATGATATCATCTACAAAGACTAGTAGAGTAGTTACCTTTCCTGTTTTTGAGTGCCTTGTGAACAAGGTGTGGTGTCCTTTACTCTACCGATAGCCTAGCTTGATCATAACCCTTTTAAATCTTCCAAACCATGCACGGGGTGTTTGCTTTAGTCCGTAGAGTGCCTTCTTCAGTCTACATACTATTCCCTTCTTACTTTCAAAATCAAGTGGTACCTCCATATAGATCTCCTCATCTAAATATCCATATAGAAAAGCATTGTTAACATCAAATAGTTGTAGGTTCGAATTAAAACTCGCAGCTAATGACAATAAGATCCTCCCTGTGTTTATTTTTGCCACTAGGCAAAAGTCTTCAAATAATCAATTCCATAGGTTTGTGTGTAACCCTTTGCTACCAAACGCACTTTAAATCTTTCTATAGACCCATCTGACTTGTATTTCACGGTAAACACACATCTATACCCTACTGGCTTTTTCCCGTTTTGGTAATTCCACCATTTCCAAAGTTTTATTCTTCTGCAATGCTTCCATTTCCTCTTTCATAGCTTCTTCTCACTCTTTGTTACCTGATGCTTCAGACAAATATTTTGGAACAGGAATTATGTGGAGGTTACTAAGAAAAGCTTTATGGCTTGGGGATAGGTTTTGATATGTCAAGGAAAGGCACAAAAGGTATTGTGTGCAGGCTCTGGTTCCTTTTCTAAGTGCAATGGGAAGGTCAAGGTCATTTGGTTGGTTATGTTCTTCTTCATGATTAGTTTGGTTTGGTGTTTCTGATGGTTCAACATTTTCAGGATAGGTATTAGGAGCATTAACATGAGGAGATAATTGTGGTTGAGTAGTTTGATTAGTTAGCCTTTTTCTTCTGGAATAAACCTGTAATGGTGGATTACTTTCTTGAATTCCTTTATCTATATCAATATTAGAAGGCTCAATAGGTTCATTAGGATTTATAGACTCAGGTGAGTGAAGAGATGGTGACTCGGACAAGGACATAGATATGGATTTGACATGGCTAGGAATAGACAAATCAAATAGTGATAAGTCTAGAGATTCTTTTTTCATCCAATGACTCCCCCTGAATGTAAGAATTTTAAAACAAATGACTCACTATCATCAAATGTGACATCAGCTGAAACAAAAAACTTCTTGTTTGATGGTTGGTAACACTTATATCCTTTTTGAGTAGGAGAATATCCAGTGCAAATACACTTAAGAGCATGTGGACCTAATTTGCATCTATTCTGAGAATGAATGTGAATATAGGCAATATTCCAGAAGATCCTACGAATTAATTTACTGGAATTTTTGAAATTCGGGAAGCAACTCCTAAGAGTATCAAGTGGACTCTTAAAATTTAGAATTCTTGATGGTATTCTGTTACTAAGGTATGCAGCAGTTAGGACAGCTTCTCCTCAATACTGATTTGGAACCCTTTTGTGAAACAACACCGATCTAGTAATGTCAAGTAACAAACCGTTTCTTCTCTCCGCTATCCCATTTTGTTGAGGAGAATTGACGTATGAAGATTCGTAGATAATTCCCTCTTTTGTTAAGAAAACAGAGAGGTTTTGATTGAAGTAGTCCTTGGCATTATCAGAACGGAATCTTTTAATTGTCACATCAAATTGGGTTTTGACTAGATTAAAAAAGGTAGGAAGTACATGGCTGACATCTAATTACTGCTTTAACAAATAGATCCACGTTACTCTTGTACAATCATCAATGAATGACACAAACCGTCTAGCACCAGAAATATTAGGAACGGAAGAGGGTCCCCAAACATCACTTTGAATAAGAGAAAATGGAGTCTGACATCTTTTGTTGCTTATTAGAAAGAAAACACGTTTATGTTTTACAATTTCACAATCTTCACAATGAAAAGACTCAACAACCAAATCTTTGAATAAAGATGAAAACGTTAGCTTGATTACAAAAAAAGAAGGATGACCTAAGCGATGATGATAGAGGCAAACTCTCTCTTTATTGGACATAACAGATTCAGACAAGAATGAACAAGAAAAGAAATTCTTAATTGTATCTCCACCATTGTGAAAATCAAGAAAATAAAGACCACCTTTCTCACTAGCTTGCCCAATCATCTCCTTCGTGTTTTGTTTTTGAAATGCACAATATGAAGAGAAAAAAGTTACTTTGCATTGGGAATCTTTGGTGACTTTGTGGAAAGAAATGAGATTTGCAAATAACTTTGTGTCATGAATAACATTTTTAAGTATCAAAGACTTTCCCAGTTGTATGTCTCCTTGGCCAGCTACAGTAATAACTAAACCATCGGCTATAGTTATTTTTTTTATAGGTAGGGCAAGGTGAATATGATATAAAGGGATGGGAGGAAAAAGTCATATGATCAGTTGCCCCGGAATCAACCACCCACATTGGAGAAAATTTGTCTCTAACATTAGCAATAAAAGTGGAAGAAATACTTGCAAAGGCCATTGAACAACTACCTGCCGAAGATGATATCTCCAGAGATTCCAGCAATGTCTTCAATTTCTCAATATCTTCTTTGTTGAATTCTGGGACTAATGGACATTTTTCATCAATATGAGGGCTGCTGGCAATGTATGCATGCTTTCTATCAAAAGTATTTTTGGTTGGAGGTTTACCATTGAGTTTCCAATATCTCTCTCTCGTTTGCCGGTACTTTTTGCAGTGAGTGCAGTAAAGATTGTCCTTGTTGACAAGTGGTTTGAATGAACTTGCGGGCTTGACGTTGCTCTCCAATTGTAAAACTCCAGACTCCTTTTTATTTATCCCTTTTGTAATAAGATCCGATCCTTCATTTATTTGAGTTTCAAGCAAAACACTCCTCGGTCCTTACTCTCTCCGTATAATGGCCATTGTCTCATTCATTGATGGCAGATTTTCTTTCCCTAAAATTTGCACTCGTACAACATCAAACTCTGCATTTAGCCCTACAATAAAATCATAAATCCTCTCTTTTTTAATAAATCTTTTAAGAATTACAGCATCATCTATACAATGCATTTGAATGTATTGATAGTAATCCATCTCTTGCCATAACCCATGTAAGAGGTTAGAATATTCAGTGACAGATCGAGCTCCATGTTTTGTTGCAGATAATTTTATTTTTATTTCATAGATCCTAGCAGCATCATGAACTTTAGAGTATGTCTCCTTCACTGCATCCCAAATTTTCTTAGCAGTATTCAGAAACATAACGGTATCACTAATTTGTGGAAGCATGGAGTTCCATAACCATGATATCATCATTGAATCATGTCCATCCCATGCATCAAACTTGGGGTCTTCTTTGGATGGTCCTGTACCGAGGAGATGTCCTAATTTTCTTTTACCTTTTAGAAAGGTACGAACAAGCTGATACCATTTTGGATATATTTTCCCATTCAACCGATAATAGGCTTGAATATTTTATAAATCTCCAATTGAAAATGTAGAGCTATGCTCTACAGTGGCCGAAACATTTTTAGAGACTGGAGTATTTGCAATATGTTATTTTCGGACATGGTTTTCAAATGATTTCACCCCTTGGGCGGATAAAGAAGAAACATGTGATGAAAAGATGGATGAATGAAAAACAATCAGTCAGAAATAAGCCTAACGATTTGATACCACGTGGAAAGAGTAGGAAACTTAAATAATTTTGTTCATATCTTTGAATGTCATATACATGGCTTTATATACAAGAAGAGGTTAGAAACAGAATCATCTAAATCTCATAAAACCTGGAATTATACAGAATAAAATTAAAAAAGAGTAAGAACTCGATATTCTAGATTACAACCATTATTTCTAAAATCTTAGAGGATTAGATCTTGATATGGAGAATATCTTCCTGGGAATCCTCTATCATTCAACATAAGGTATACCTGCTCGGCGTCCGTAGGCATCGGAGTAACCTTCCATTATCTTTGTATTTTGTTATTTTCTTATTCAGACAGTATTGTAGTAGACATTCTAGATTATTCCGTAAAGCTTATGACTCAGTTCTACCGATTTTGGGAATATGTTATTGAGATCCTATTTTGGAAGTTTATATGAGTTATTCTATTTTTTTAAGTATCTCACTTGATTCTTCCTATTATGTTATTATTAAATATTAGGATTACTTAGTCTTAGAGATTAGGTGTCATCACGACATCCTAAGGTAGAAAATTAGGGTCGTGACAAGCTAGTATCAGAGCTCTAGATTCATAGGTATTATAAGTCATAAGCAGGTTTAGTAGAGTCTTACAGGTCGGTACGGAGACATTTGTACTTATCTTTGAGAGGCTACGGAACTGTTAGGAAACTTCCACTTCTTTGAGTCCTTATCGTGCGAATTGGTTGACTTCGAAATCAAAATCTTTGACTTTCTATTATCTCATGGATGGTGAGGACACATATTGCTGGATCCGATGATCAGACACCTGCGCCCCCTGCTAGAGCCGCGAGAAGATGGGTCGGAGGCCGAGGAGGGGCACATTGTGCAGCAGAGCACCTACCCAAGCTGCGACAGAGGAGACACCAATAGCTCCAGTTGGGGGACAGCACCCGTGCCTGTTGCCACCCCTGTACTTCAGGAGACCTTAGCAAAGTTCTTGAACATGCTCGGTACTTTAACTCAGGCAGGGTTGATTCCACTTGCACCAGCCACATCTCAAGTTGGGGGAGGAGCTCTGACTCCCACAGCCCGTATTCCAGAGCAGCGGGTCCATATCGATAAGGTCCCATAGGTTATGCCAGCGCAACCTGCTGTTCCAGTTCAGCCCAAAGTTAGGGTAATAGCATCTAAGGAGGAGGACTTAGACTTGAGAGGTTCAAGAAGTATCATCCTCCTACTTATAGTGAATTAGCTTCAAAGGATGTGCAGGGTTTCCTAGAGAAATGCCACCATATTCTCCACACTATGGGAATTATGGAGATGAGCCGGGTTGCTTTTACTACCTTCCAGGTGTCACGAGAAGTGTATCAGTAGTGGCGGGCTTACGAGGAGGGTAGCCACATCAATGCAGCATCACTTACATGGACTCAGTTTTTAGAGATGTTATTGAGAGAGTTTTTCCCTCCCTTCGGGATGAATGGCGTGTAGATTTTGAGCAGCTACGCCAAGGTGCTATGACAGTATCAGAATATGCCATCAGATCCAGTACATTGTCCAGACATGCACCTACCTTGGTTTCTACAGTGAGGGAGCGAGTCTGCCGATTCATTGATGGGCTCAACTATGGTATTATATTTAGCATGTCTCGAGAGTTAGAGACAGATACCCCATATCAGCAGGTGGTAGAGTTTGCATGGAGATTGGAGGATATGCAGGGCTGTGAGATGGAGGGCAGGGAGGCCAAGAGGCCCCGAAATTCTGGAGGATATAGTGGTTCCCGCGCCCCAGTTGCAGCCTGTCATGGTAGAGGCTATGTGAGCCATCCAAATCATTCAGCGCTTCCAGTTTCTAGTGGTGCTCTGGCTATTCTGAGGTCCCAGATTCCCCACTTTGCTCAGCCACTTTCTAGTGCACCTCCTTCACGGGGTGCCTTCAGCGGTCAGTCCAGCCAACCGGGCCCGAGCTAGTTTCAGCAGCCATGCCCACCGAGATCTTGCTTTGATGTGGTGATACACTCCATATGGTGAGAGACTGCTCCAGACTCATGAGACTTCACAGGCCATGGTTGTTGCTCCACCCGCACAGCCAATTAGGGGTAGGGGTAGGGGTCAGGCAGGTAGAGGTCGCCCTAGAAGGGGAGGCCAGGCTAGATTTTATGCTTTTCTGGGTAGGATGGAGGCAGTCGCATTAGATGCAGTCATCAAAGGTATGGTTCCGGTTTGTCATAGGGATGCATTGGTCTTATTTGATCCGGGATCCACTTATTCATATATGTCATCTTACTTTGCTCAGTATTTGGATATATCTGTGATTTTTTGAGTTCTCCTGTTTATGTGTCCTCGCCTATGGGAGATTATGTTACTATGGACTATATGTATCGATCGTGTTTAGTTGTTGTTGGTGTTTTTGAGACCAAAGTTGATCTATTGCTACTCAATATGGTAGACTTTGATGTTTTCTTGGGAATGGACTGGTTGTCACCCTATCACGCTATTCTGGATTGTCACGCCAAGACTGTGACATTGGCTATGCCAAATCTGTCACGGTTAGAGTGGATGGGTACATTGGATTATGTTCTCAGCAGGGTTGTGTCCTTTCTAAAAGCTTAACAGATGGTTGAGAAGGGGTGTGATGCATATCTAGACTTTGTGAGAGATGCCAGTATTGATACTCCTACTGTTGAGTTAGTTCTGGTAGTGAGAGACTTCTCAAATGTATTTCCAGTAGATCTTCCAGGCATGCCGCCCGATAAGGATATAAATTTTGGTATTGACTTATTGCTGGGCACTCATTCCATTTCTATCCCACCCTATCACATGGTACCAGCAGAGTTAAAGGAGTTGAAGGATTAGTTGCAAGAGTTGCTTGATAAGGGTTTCGTCCGGCCTAGTGTGTTGCCTTGGAGTGCTCTAGTTCTGTTTGTGAAGAAGAAGGATAGTTCTATGCGCATGTGTATTGATTATCAGTAGTTGAACAAGGTTACAAGGAAGAAAAGGTACCCATTACCGCGCATTAATGACTTATTTCATCAGCTACAGAGTGCCAGAGTGTTCTCAAAGAATAATTTGCGGTCAAGGTATCATCAGCTAAAGATTCGAGATCCGGATATCCCAAAGATTTCCTTTAGGACTCGATATGGTCACTACGAGTTCCTTGTGATGTCATTTGGGCTGACCAATGCCCCGGCGGTATTACTTGATGAACAGTGTATTCCAACCATATCTTGATTCATTCATCGTTGTGTTTATTAATGACATCTTGATGTACTCCTGCAGTCGGGAGGATCATGAGCAACATCTAAGTATCGTGCTCCAGATCTTGACAGAGAAGTTGTATGCAAAATTCTCAAAGTGTGAATTCTGGCTTGATTTGGTGACATTTTTGGGTCATGTGGTGTCGAGTGAGGGGATCAAGGTAGATCCAAAGAAGATTGAAGTGGTTCAAAGTTGGCCCGGACTGTCTTTATCTACTAAGATTCAGAGTTTACTTGGTTTGGCCGGATATTACTGTCGTTTTGTAGAGGGTTTCTCATCCATTATTGCACCTATGACTAGATTGACCCTGAAGGGTGCTCCTTTCAGATGGTCTGAGGAGTGTGAGGAGAGCTTTCAAAAGTTCAAGACTGTTTTGACTATAGCCCTAGTGTTGGTGTTGCGTACGGGTTCGGGGTCTTACACTGTGTATTGTGATGCGTCACATGTTAGGCTTGGAGCGATGTTGATGCAAGACGGTAAGGTGATTTCCTACATGTCTCAGTAGTTGAAGGTCTATGAGGATAAGTATCAAGTCCACGACTTCGACTTGGCAGCTATTGTTCATGCACTGAAGATTGGGCAGTACTATCTGTACGGTGTCCCATGTGAGGTCTATATCGACCATCAGAGACTCCAGCATCTGTTCAAGCAGAAGGATCTTGCTTTGTAGCAGCGGAGATAGTTAGAGTTGCTTAAGGACTATGATATCACTATTCTATATCACCCCGAGAAGGCCAATGTGATGGCTGATGCCTTGAGTCGAAAGGCGGAGAGTTTGGGCAGTTTTGCATATCTACCGATAGTAGAGAGGCCACTAGACCTGGATGTTCAGGCCTTGGCTAATCAGGTTTTGAGATTGGATGTTTCGAAGCCCAGACAGGTTCTTGCTTGCATGGTTTCTCGATCTTCTTTATTTGATCGTATCAGAGAGCGTCAGTATGACGACCCCATTTGGTTGTCCTTAAGGACACGGTACAGAACGGAGATACCAAGGAGGTTTCTATTGGAGATGGCGATGTGTTGCGGATGCAGGGCCAAATATGTGCTCTCAATGTGGGTGGGTTGCGTGAGAGGAACCTTGAGGAGGCCCATAGCTCACGGTACTTCATTCATCCGGGTGCCGCTAAGATGTATCAGGATTTGAGATAGCACTATTTGTGGAGGAGAATGAAGAAAGATATAGTGGAGTATATGGCTTGGTGCCTAAATTGTCCGCAAGTGAAGTATGAGCACCAGAGGCCATGCAGTTTGCTCCAGAAACTTGAGATTACCGAGTGGAAATGGGAGCGTGTTACCATGGACTTCGTTGTTGGGCTCCCATGGACTCAGAAGAAATTTGATGCGGTATGGGTGATTATGGATAGGTAGACCAAGTCGGCTCATTTTATTCCGGTGGTGACCACATATTCTTCATAGCAGCTAGCTCAAATCTATATCTGCGAGATTGTTCGACTTCATGGTGTGCCAGTATCCTTTATCTCCGATCGAGGTAGACAGTTCACATCGCATTTCTGGAGAGCTATGCAGCATGAGTTAGGCACACAAGTTGAGTTGAGTACAGCATTTCACCCCAGACGGTCGGGTAGTCTGAGTGCACCATTTAGATATTGGAGGAATGCTTCATATCTATGTTATGGATTTCGGGGGTTCTTAGGATCAGTTCTTGCCGTTTGTAGAGTTTGCCTACCACAACAGTTACCAATCGAGTATTCAGATGGCTCCTTATGAGGTCCTGTATTGGAGACGATGTCGTTCTCTAGTTCGTTGGTTTGAGCCGAGTGAGGCTAGGTTGTTGAGCACATACTTGGTTCGAGATTCCTTGGAGAAAGTCAAGTTGATTCAGGATCGGCTTCGTACAACCCAGTCTAGACAAAAGAGTTACGCTGATCGGAAGGTTTGACATGTAGCATTTATGGTTGGAGAGCGGGTTTTGCTCCGGGTTTCACCCATGATGGGTGTGATGAGGTTTGGAAAGAAGGGCAAGTTAGGCCCTAGGTATATCGGACCTTTTGAGATCCTTGAGAGAGTTGGTGAGGTGGCCTACAAGCTTGTATTGCCACCTAGCTTATCTGCGGTTCATCTGGTATTCCACGTTTCCATGCTTTGAAAGTATTATGGTGATCCGTCTCATATTTTAGACTTCAGCTCAGTCCAATTGGACAAGGATTTGACTTATATTGAGGAGCTAGTGGCTATCTTGGACAGACAGGTCCGGAAGTTGAGATCAAAGAACATTGCTTCGGTGAAGGTTTAATAGAGGGGTCATCCGGTTGAGGAAGCGACCTGGGAGATCGAACACGACATGCGTAGTCGTTATCCTCACTTTTTCATCACTTCTGGTATGTCTTTATGCACATTATAGGATGAACATTTGTTTTAAGAGGGGGAGAATGTAATGACCCACCCGGTCATTTTGTGTAATCGCCCCATGTTTCCCTTTTGATGCTTCACACATGTGTGTTTATGGTTTTATGACTTACGGGATTGATTGGTTTTGATCCGAGAATTTCAAGTTGATTTAGACCCTTTGGTTCTTGACGTAGAAGCTTAAGTTAGAAATGTTGTGCAAACTTTAACTTTGTGAAAACGACCTCGGAACGATGTTTTGATGGCTTCGTATCGTGATTTTGGACTTGGCTGTATGCCCAAAATCGAATTCAGAAGTCCATAGGTTGATTTATATTGTTGTGCTAAAAATGGCAATTTTAAGTTTAGATGATTGACCGTAGGCTGACTTTTAACTATCGGGTTCAGAATTGGATTTTGTGACTTGGAATAGGTTCGTTATACTATTTAGAACTTGTCTGCAAAATTTTGTATCATTTGGAGTTGATTTGATAGGATTCGGACTCTTGGTTGTAATTCTAGAAGTCCTTGAACTTTACTTTGATATTCATGCATTTTGGTGTCTGATTCGTAGTTCTAGATGTTATTTTTCTGTTTCGATCGTGCGAGCAAGTTCGTATGATATTTTTAGACTTGTGTGGATGTTTGGTATTGAGCCCCGATGCTCAGATGAGTTTCGGACGTGTCGCGGAATGGTTTCGACTGAAGTAGGAACTGCTTGTGTGTTGATGCCTCAGGTGTCACAATTACGAATGCCAGCATCGCAATTGCGATCCTAGCAGGGGGCCTCAGGTGTCGCAATTTCAATACCTGGGTCGCAATTATGAATAGTGTCAGGAAATTGGGTAGTTCGCATTTGCGACAAATGTGTCGCATTTGCAATGAGGATAGGCTTCGCAAATGTGAAGCCAATGTCGCATTTGGGACTTCCTCTTAGGCTGTCAGTGGCTGCATTTGTGGAGAGTTTCTTCGCAATTGCGAGGGTTCGCAATTGGTGTCGCAATTGCGACAACTGCAACTGGTCAAAAGGGCTGGGAGTCAGGATTTTTTAACATATTCTCTCATTTAGAACACTAGACTTGGTAGTAGGCGATTGGGAGAGGGTATTTTCATCTACAGAAATTGGGTAAGTGATTCTAATCAATTTCCAACTATATTTCATGATTATATCTTAGATTTAACATCAAATCTATGTGAATCAAAGAGGAAAATTTGAGAAATTTTGTCAAGTTTTGAAAAATAAGAATTTGAGTTTTAAGAGTCGATTTCGACTCAAATTTTGAAACTAATCACATATATGGACTCGTGGGATTATAGGTAGTCGGAATATACCCTTGGACCTAGGTTTTGACCGGGCGGGCCCGAGATTGAGTTTTGTTCACTTTTTGGAAAAAGTGTAAAGATCATTGCTTTATCTATTGTAATTATTTTCCTTTGCATTGTTGGCGATATTAAATCAATTTTGGTTAGATTTGAGCGGTGTGGGAGAGAAATTTAGGGGAAAAGCTAATTCTGAGGGTTGAGTTGGCTTAGTTGAGGTAAGTATCTTGCTTAACTTTATGTGTGGGAAACTACCCCTTAGAATTTGGGATTGATTGTGCTATTTGTGTTATGTGAAAGCCGTGTATACAAGGTCGCGAGTGGGTGCACGGGTTATATGTGGTATTTGACTGGTTTAGGTTATTTAGACTCTTTCCAAACCTTTAATTGAATTGCCATAACATGTTATATCCCTCATTGTTAATCAATTCTTATATGTGTTAATCTACCCTTACATGTATTATTTGACATTGTTAATACTTGTTCTACCTCTTACTTGTTGTTTTGCTCTTATATGCTTAGTTGAAGTTATTGCCTCCCTTATAGCCTTGTTATATCTTTGATTGTTGAATTACTTGTAATTGAAGTTGTTATTTCCTGAAATATCTTATTATTGAGTTATTGGTGTTGAAGTTGAGAATGTCGTTATCACATTGAGGTGACGATTGTTGATTGTTGCGATATCCTTCTTGTTGAGCAATTCACGTTCATTTTGTTATTTTGAGATTCTTGTGCACATTATGGTTGAGCCACGGGCTATTTGTTGTGGGAACGTTGTTATTGTTGATTCTTTTGGCAAGTTGTGGCATATGGGCACTTTTAGTGCGAGTTGTGACTATGTTGTGATAGTGATACGCATGCGGTGATATAAAGCTAGGGATTGATATGCATACAGTGAGATAAGGTGGTCTTGATACGCGTGTTGCTAGTAGGGGAACTACTTGTAGCCACACGGTGTGATAAGGTGGGCTAAAACACTGTTAGCTAGTAGGGGAGCTACTTGAAGACATGCGGTACCTTGGTTGTGATTCTTGTTGTGCACTTTATATTGAAAAGAGTTGTTGGTTGAACCATTCTTGTTACTTTTATGTTTCCCTGTCATACCAATTTTTGACCATATTTGAATATTTTAGGTTCTCATTATTTGCTTCCTTCTTGTTATCTTGCTTACAATTCTGTCATTAGTTTTGCGTTCTTAAATTGTTTTATTATTATTCATTTCTCTGTTTTCCATTACATCTAGTTATTGTATTTTGGTTTTGTTTATCATGTCCTAGTTGGTGTCTTGACCTGGCCTCGTCACTACTCTACTGAGGTTAGGCTTGATACTTACTGGGTACCGTTGTGGTGTACTCATGCTATGCTTCTGCACATTGTTTTGTGCAGATCTAGGTACGTCTGCCTGTGCTGGACGTTAGTGATTGACTTGTTAGCTGCCTTTCGGAGACTTCAAGGTATACCTTCTCGGCGTTCGCAGGCCTCATAGTCACCTTCCATTATCTTTTTATTTTGTTTTTTTATTATTCAGACAGTGTTGTAGTAACATTCTAGTTTATTTTGTAGAGCTTATGACTCAGTTTCACCGATTTTGGGAATATGTTATTGAGGTCCTATTTTGGAATTTTATATGAGTTATTTTATTTTATTTTAGTATCTCAGTTGGTTCTTCATGTTATATTATTATTAAATGTTAGGCTTACCTATTCTTAGAGAGTAGGTGCCATCACGACATCCTAAGGTGGGAAATTAGGGTCGTGATATTAAAGAAATTTAATGAGTTATTTTTTAGATTGTTGACGTACTTAACTTGACCGTAGCAATACTTATATCATGAAAACATATATACCTGTTATTTTCATGTTACTTGATCTTTTTTATCCGAAATAAGATATTATGATTGGGGCCTTAGGAAAATGTTTGGCACTATGGGTATTTTCATGCAGTTGATATGATGTTGGCACGATGGGTAATTCCGTGCGGTTTGAAATGAGATTGGCCGTTGGTTGTTTCTTTTCGAAAAGAATGGGAGTAGAATTTTTGTTATGGTTACTCATTCATTAGACACATGCATGCACTCTACATTGGTTCCCGTCTATGTTTTCTATCTTGTATGTTACTTTCTCGCCTATGTTCCTTATGCAGTTAACCTCTATGTTTCCTATATCATGAACACACATCTATACCTGTTATTTTCATTGTACTTGAGCTTCTTTATTCGAAATAAGATATTATGATTTGGGCCTTAGGGAAATGTTTGGCACCATGGGAATTTTTGTGCGGTTGATATGATGTTGGCATGATGGGTATTTCCGTACAGTTTGAAATGAGATTGGCCGTTGGTTGTTTTTTCCCGAAAAGAATGGGAGTTGAATTTTTGTTATGGTTACTCATTCGCTAGCCACATACATGCATTCTACATTGGTTCCAGTCTATGTTTTCTATCTTGTATGTTACTTTCTCGCCTATGTTCCTTATGTAGTTTACCTCTATATTTTGTTTGTTACTATCATATCTATGATCCTACCTTGTTTGTTACCGTTACATCTATACTTTTAGTTGATTTACTATTTTACTTGTCCTCATCTAATTCATGCATTTACTTGTTACCAGCCTTTACATATTACATGCCCTTATTTGTTACGTGATTTACTTATTAAATGTCTTTACATGTTACACGCCTTCACTTACTACATGCCTTCACTTACTACATGCCTTCACTTACTATGTCTTTACTTGCTACAGCCTTCACCTACTACATGCCTTCACTTACTATATGCCTTTACTTGCTACATACCCCTACTTGTTACATGATTTCACTTATTAAATGCCTCTACTTGATACCTGCTTTTACTTGTCATACGCCTTACTCGTTTTATATTGATATTGAATCCGGTTGTACGTCACAACGATATTCATATTGATATTGGGATCAGGTTGCATGCCACAATTGTATATATTGATATTGGGATCGGGTTGCACGTGGTATTTCTTATTAATATTTGGTTATGATCCTTGTGCGTATTTCATGATTATTGTTTCCATCGTAGAAATGGTTCATACGGTTATGTCTTTGTTTTCCATGTCTGTTAACTTGCTTCTTAGTTCTCCAGTTGATGCTCTTACTGTTATTCTTTATATCTTTTGCCTTGTTTTCTTGCTTATTATTTGTACAGGTAAATAGTAAGTGAGTACTTTTTGACTTAAAAATCTCGCCACTACTTCACTAAGGTTAGTCAAGATACTTATTGAATACATGGGTTCGGTTGTACTCATACTACACTTCTGCATCTTGCGTATAGATTTTGGAGCTAAGCGGTTGTGGATGACAAGGCTAGCATTGGGGATGTACCAGCGTTTCGGATTCAAGCTACCCCTTGTTCAGGGTGGTTTAGGAATTAAAATTCTATTTATATAAATTTCAAATAGATGTTGTATATAATCTTTGTACCAACTTTGTAAATCTCAATCGTAGTGGCTCATGACTTGTATTACCAATCCTTGGGATAGTTGTATGAATTTTTCGCCATCCTATTTATTGTTCTTATATGATCTTTATTCAAGTTATGTTATTTATTGTTTGGAGTATCTAGCATACTTGGGTTAGGTGCCATCATGACTATGTGAGATTTTGGATCGTGACAAAAATTTCACTTCATTCTCAATCCCAACTTCAATAGAAAATCAAAGCAAAAGACACAAAATTCAAACAACTTTTCCTAACATGTAACAATGTGAAAATAAAGTCAAGATTGAATAGTTTTATTCCTAATTTGAGAACATAAATAACAATATAAATTCAAGATTACTCCTATTGAAGACATAATATATCTCAAAATTCATTTTCTTCTATTTTGTTTCTTCAAAAGAAGCTTAATGTTCATGTCACTCAAGGCCTTAAACCATTGTTATTCAAGGTTAAAGAATAACTTATTCTTTCATTTAAATCCTAATTTCAATTCTAATCTTTTCCATATTCAAACCAATAAAATAGTAAGTTTAATTGCAATAAACAAAAAAAAAGAACAAAAATATTAACATTCAAGGCCGGAGAAAGGATGAAGGAAGAACTTACCTCGCCAGAGAATATGCACGCCAAATTCTGCAGCCTGAAAAATAAAAAAAGAATTTGTAAAAAATTACCAAATCTGGCCGAGAAAGGGATGAGGGAGAGAGAGGGGGGTTTCGCCAGACACTTGATTGATGGAGAGCGACAGAGGCCAGCGATGAACAGCAAGAGAATAAAGAAAGAGAAGATAAAGGGAAAGAAAAAAGAAGAAAGGGGTCGTGACAGCGTTTTAAAAGATAATTCTGACCTATTCGATTGGTAAAAAAGTAATAATTTAAAATTTAACTTTTTTTGACCGATTTGGTCAGTAATATACTAGTAGAAAATTTTAAAATTATTTTCGAATAAATCAGTCAAAATTATTTAAAAAAATACTTATTTTTGTTTACTCTTTCAGTAGAAAAGACAAAACTGGTCACACATAATAAATTTGACTTTGAAGGACCGACTGAATCAGTCGCAAAGTAATTCCTAGATTTTTGCACCAAAACTATACTACTAATATTGTTGGAATATGGTCAAAATATTATAAGAAAACTTTAACAATATTTTTTAAAGTTTTCCAACCGAAACGGTCGGAAAATTTCAACTACAATTTTCAGTAGTGCAACTAGAATATGTCTTTCCTAATCGTGAATCTGTTCTTCGATGCCCGAATTCAAAAAACTTACTCTATTCAATCTTATATGCAATCTATAGTTCTCACTTTCGAGTTCAACTATAAATTCATAGATAGTAATCTACTGTTAGCTACGCAGTAAAATAATTGAGCACAAGATTGAAAAAATAAATCAATATGATTAAATCAAGTAATATCGTAAACCGTCAAACAACAATACTCAAGAACGATTCATAACCCATGAACAGGGGGGTTTTAGCAACCCATGATCAGAAAAGCAAGTAAAATATTATTTTAAATCATAAAAGCTACAAAGACGAGATGAAGGATAGAAGAATCGATGACTCTGTACTCCGCTTGTGTATTCAATCCCTCTTTGCCTTTAAAGTATGTCCTGCTCTTTATTAGATGCGTTTAGAGAGTATTTTGTAGACTAGGATCGAAGTCTCCAAGTATAAATCTCAAAAGGAAATAATTTCTTCTCGGACAGGGGATCAGGCGTTTTCCCTTGCGAAGCTAGGTCTGGGGCGAGGCTCTGAACCCTGGCTAGGCGCCTCGTGGAGATCGCCTGGAGCCAGGTGAGGCGAGGTCTGGGGAGAGATCTGTATACGGTCGAAATCAGGCTCGACTATTGCACAACAGATCGGACTCAGAATGCGAAGGGTTGAAGATCGACCCTGAATCTCATTGAACTAGAAAACGAGATCAGAATGTCCGTCCTCAGGAACATTGAGCCCGTGATCCCAAAATCGACCCTGACCCCGAATAAGCTCAAGGAAACATTGTTGGTATAAGATATTAGAAGACTGAAATAACATAAGGCTAAAATATCAGTAAAGAACCGGCAAATCAGCAAACAAGGAGATTTTTACCTTTTATAGAACTGTATCTAAAGTAGGACTCCCCTACTATATAAAGGGGAGTCTGATTACTTATAATATTACTGTAACACGTATCCCAAGACAATTTATTATTATTTCTAGTTCTTATTGTCTTGTCATTCTGTTCCGTCATCGATAAAAATATTTTTTGCCCAAGGGTGACTAACCTTCCAAGGCTAAGATAATTCAACTTGCGTGGTTTGTATTTACTTTCTCATTATTTATTTCAACTTTAATCTGATTTATCATTTTGTATCAAGTTAGATCACGTATCCTTAAACCACGTATAAATTCAATTGTTATCCGATTTTGAGGGTAAACAGTTTGGCGCCCACCATGGGGCTAAGGATAATAGTGGTTATTTGATACAAACCTCCATGACATACACTACTTTATACTTGCTCTTTGAAGTGTCTTTGATTCTAAGGTAAAACACAAAATGTCAAACTCTCAATCAGCACCCCTACATGTTGACAATGAGTCCGGTCATCAAGGTGAAAATAACGACATAGCGCCCGGTAACAAGGTGTCGCCTGTTGATCCCGTTGGAATTCTGATCGTAGATCCGATTGACACTAACTCACATGTGGTTGTTGACGCAAACTTGCCTACCAACCCCGAAAATAGCGTTCATGGTGGATCCCTATCGGCAACTCGAAACACACAAAACATTGAAGGTGACGGGATCAGTCTATGGGTGATCTTCGAAATGCTGCAGGCTCAACAGGCGCCGATAGCTCAGTTACAGAACCAAAGACGTGCACTGAGTAGGGTTGAGCCCAATCTGCCCCGGGAAGTCACCCGCAGGGATGAACCAGTCATAGGAAGGTCAAATGAACATGAATTAGGGGCTAACCCCGAGATCATAAAGATGATCGAGGAGCTGACAAAACGGATAGAATCAGGGGAGAAGAAAATCGAAGCTAATGACAAAAAGGTGGAAACCTACAATTCCAGGGTAGACCAAATCCCAGGAGCACCTCCGATATTGAAAGGCCTGGATTCCAAGAAGTTCGTGCAAAACCCTTTTCCTTCGAGCGCGGCTCCGAAGCCAATCCCCAAGAAATTCCGTATGCCCGAAATACCTAAGTAGAACAGAACGACCGACCTAAACGAGCATGTAACCTCTTATACATGTGCCATCAAAGGGAACGACTTGGAGGACGATGAGATCGAGTCTGTTCAGCTGAAATTATTTGGAGAGACCTTGTCAAAGGGAGCTATGATATGGTATCACAACTTACCTCCTAATTCTATTGACTCATTTGCTATGTTTGCAGATTCTTTCGTGAAAGCAGACGTTGGTGCCATCAAGGTCGAGACCAAGAAATAGAACCTTTTCCAAGTAAAACAGAAGGATAACGAGATGCTCAAAGAGTTCGTGTCCCGTTTTCAAATGGAACGAATGGATCTGCCACCGGTCACTGATGATTGGATTTTTCAGGCTTTCACTCAAGGACTCAATATTCAAAGCTTGGTGGCTTCACAACAGCTGAAGCAGAACCTGATAGAATACCCTATCGTTACCTGGGCCGACATGCATAACCGGTATCAATCAAAAATCAGAGTCAAAGATGATCAACGCGGCGTCTCTTCGGGGTCTGTTTATCCTGTCAGAACCCTAGACAAACTCAAGAGAGACATCGATCATGAACCGAGACCAAACAGGGATCGGTATCAGCCATATAATTGAGATCGGAGAAGTAGTGGGTCCGGGCGGAACTCTATGAGAAACTAAAGGAGAAACGACCGAGGTTAGAGCAACTGGGGACTCATGACCAAAAATAGTTTCGACAGTTATCGGGCGCATCAAAGATACCAAATGGCCTCGACCTCTACAATCCGATCCAACCCAAAGGGATCCTAACCAGATTTGTAAATATCATGGTACTCACGATCACAGAATGGAAGATTGTCGACCGTTGAGAGAAGAAGTAGCCCGACTATTCAACAATGGGCATCTTCGAGAATTCTTGAGCTATCGAGCCAAGAATCATTTCAGGAACGGCGATTC
>AWOL01S0076285.1:0-11545 GCA_000715115.1 Nicotiana otophora | reverse complement strand
ATATTTACACCTTCCATCGCATTCACTTGTTTCGGCCCTTGAACTTGTTGCAGCTGAGCTTTGTCCAATTGGTTCATTGTGGTTGTTAACTATGTGATAGCTTGCCCATGATCATGTAGTTCCTTGTGTAGGTGAATGCCATTGGGGTCACCTTGGGGAACATTGGCCCTACTTTGCCATGCGGATAAGGTATCCGCCATCTCATCCAAAATTTCACAAACTTCGGCATAAGGTGTGTTCATGAAGTTCCCGCCGGCGAGTTGATTTACCACACATTGATTTTTTGTGTTGATCCCTCTATAGAAGGTTTGTTGGATCATGGTCTCGGTCATATCATTATTCGGGCACTCTTTAACCATGGTACGATATCTTTCCCAAATCTCGTGCAATGGCTCATTGGGCTCTTGCTTGAACGCTAGAATTTCATCCCGTAGTGTAGCCATGTGCCCCGGAGAGAAGAATTTGGCAATGAATTTTTCGGCCAACTCATCCCATGTATGGATGGAATTATTGGGCAATCTCTCTAACCAGTCCAGTGCTTTTCCCCATAAATAAAAGGGACATAGCCTCAAACTCAGCGCGTCCTCAAAACATTGGTTTGCTTGCTCTCCCAACAAGTATCGATGCCACAATGAATGTTGAGGATAATTTGGAAGCTGTATTGCTCAACCTTGATGATGATGAGGAGAAAGAAGGCTATGTGGAGTGTGTGAATGCATTGCAAGGGATGGGGTCATACACTTATGAGCCCCGCAAGCTATCTTTAGATCTTGAAAACCGGAAGACTCCTCCAACAAAGCCCTCAATTGAGGAGCCTCCTACTTTGGAGTTAAAGCCATTGCCTCCGCATCTCAGGTATGAATTCCTTGGCCCTTCTTCTACTTTACCGGTTATCCTTTCTTCTTGTTTGACTAACATGCAGGTAGAGTCCATATTGGAGGTGCTACAAAGGAGGAAAAGAGCAATCAGATGGACCTTGGCGGATATCCGGGGCATAAGACCCGCCTTTTGCATGCACAAGATTATATTGGAGGAGGGTGAAAAACCCTCTGTTGAACATCAAAGGAGGCTAAATGAAGCAATGCAAGAGGTGGTCAAGAATGAGATCATAAAATGGTTGGACGTCGGGGTTGTTTACCCCATTTTCGATAGCTCATGGACTTCTCCGGTGCAATGTGTCCCAAATAAAGGGGGCATAACTGTGATAACAAATGACAAGAATGAATTGATCCCCACAAGAACTATCACCGGGTGGAGAATGTGCATGGACTATAGGAAGCTCAACAAAGTCACTCGTAAATATCATTTTCCGCTTCCATTTCTTGATCAAATATTGGATAGGTTGGCCGGACGTGCTTTTTATTGCTTCCTGGATGGACACTCCGGCTACAATCAGATTCTTATTGCTCCCGAGGACCAAGAGAAGACCACTTTCACTTGTCCATATGGTACCTTTGCATTCTCGAGGATGTCATTTGGGTTATGTAATGCACCGGCGACCTTTCAACGGTGTATGATGGTTATTTTCACCGATATGGTGGAAGATATTCTTGAGGTCTTCATGGATGATTTCTCCGTCATTGGAAATTCTTTTGATGATTGCTTGGACAAGGTATTGGCAAGATGTGAGGAAACTAACTTTGTTTTGAATTGGGATAAATGTCACTTCATGATCGAGGAAGGCATTGTCCTCGGTCACAAGATTTCAAAGTATGGTATTGAGGTTGATAAAGCCAAAATTGAAGTGATCTCCAAACTCCCTCCCCCTACATCCGTGAAGGGAGTGAGGAGCTTCTTGGGTCATGTTGGGTTCTATCAATAAAGATTGCATGAAGGCATTCAAGTTGCTTAAGTTCAAGTTGACTACTACTCCTATTATTACAGCACCGAATTGGAGCTTGCCTTTTGGGCTCATGTGTGACGCAAGTGATGTGGCGGTTGGAGCGGTATTGGGGCAACGTATCAACAAAATCTTCCATCAGGTCTATTATGCAAGCAAGACCATGAATGATGCCCAAGTCAACTACATAGTGATCGAAAAAGAGCTCCTTGATATTGTCTTTGCTATGGAGAAGTTTCGCCCGTACTTGATGGGTACAAAGGTGATTGTTCACACCGACTACGCGACACTTCGGTATTTGATGAGCAAGAAAGATTCTAAGGCAAGGTTGATGCGGTGAGTCCTTCTATTGAAAGAGTTTTATCTAGATATTCAAGACCGCAAGGGTAGCGAGAATCAAGTGGCGGACCACATGTCTTGATTGGAGGAGGAGGGGAGGCCACATGATGGCCTTGATATCAATGATTCATTTCCCGACGAGCAACTCCTAGTTGTTTCAATGACCGGGATGCCATGGTTTGCCGACTTAGAAAACTATCTTGTGAGTGGCATTATACCGAATGAGTTCTCTTCAAACCAAAGGAAGAAGCTCAAACGGGATTGCCCTGACTATTATTGGGATGAACCGTATATTTTCAGGATATGTACCGATGGTGTGATTTGACGATCTGTGTCGGAGGAAGAACAAATGGGTATTCTTGAGGCTTGCTACTCTTCACCGTATGGTGGTCACCATGGTGGAGCAAGAACGGCGGCAAAAGTTTTGAGTTGTGGATTCTATTGGCCTACTCTCTACAAGGATGCTAGTGAGCTTGTCAAGCGGTGTGATGAATGCCGAAGGGCCGGTGAGATCTCAAAGAAGAATGAAATGCCTCTCACTACCATTTTGGAGATAGATATCTTCGATGTGTGGGGTATTGATTTTATTGGTCCGTTTGTTAGCTCTTGTGGTAACACCTACATTCTAGTTGAGGTGGATTATGTATCTAAATGGGTTGAGGCCATTGCTTTGCCCAACAATGAAGCAAGGAGTGTGGTGGCATTCTTGAAAAAGAACATCTTTACGAGGTTTGGTACCCCAAAAGGCATTATTAGTGATGGGGATTCGCATTTTTGCAACAATGTTTTTGATACCTTACTCACAAAGTATGGTGTCACTCACAAAGTATCAACTCCCTACCATCCTCAAGCAAGCAGACAAGTTGAAGTCTCCAACCGGGAGATAAAGAGTATTTTGTCAAAGACAGTCAATGCCCACCGGACGGATTGGTCAAGAAAACTTGATGATGCTCTTTGGGCTTATAGAACGGACTACAAAACACCGATCGGGATGTCTCCATACCGGTTAGTGTTTGGGAAGGCATGCCATCTTCCGGTAGAACTTCAGCATAAGGCCATGTGGGCTTTAAAGAAGTTGAACATTGAATGGGATGTGGCGGAAAATCTAAGGATGTCACAATTGAATGAGCTTGATGAATTCTTCATGTCTACACAAGCTAGTCTCTTTAAAAGGAGAAGATGAAGTACCTCCATGACAAGTGCATCCACAGCAAGAAATTTAAAGAGGGTGATCTTGTGCTATTATTCAATTCTCGGTTACGGATATTTCTGGGCAAGTTGAAGTCAAAATGGAGTGGCCCCTTTGAAGTGGTGAATATAACCCCCTTGGGTTCTCTAGATTTGAAATATAAGAATGATGAGGTGTTTAGAGTCAATGGGCACCGAGTTAAACATTATCTTGGCAAGGTTTATGATGGCCGCATTGTGGCGGTTCTTCATTTCAAATGATTGGTAATCTACGTCGTGCCGCGACGTTAAATCAGGCGCTTCTTGGGAGGCAACCCATGTATCTTTTTCTTTTTCTTGTTTTTCTTCTTTGTTAGATAGCTTTTTTTGTGCTAACTAGTTTTGAAGTGTATACAAGAATGGGTGTGCATTGCAGGGTCTGTGCAAGAAACAAATTGGCTAAGTGTCACAAAAGTGCGGACCGCACCAAAATTATACGGACCGCACAATCACTCTGCGCCCGCACAATCACTCTGCGGCCGCACAATTTTGTGTGCGGTCGCACAACTGGAAGATAAAAAATGCATGGTCTATGACGTTTGGCCTGTAAAATTTCCTGTACAATTTGTGGCCGCACTCACTTTTGTGCGGACCGCATAAATTCTTCCAAGGAACAGGTAAGGAGTGCGGACCGCACTCAAAATTGTTCGGCCGCACTCAGGTAAGTTTTGGGCCCGACAGGTCAACCTATAAATAGGGCTTTTCATAACTTTTCATACTTTACACTCTCTGAAATCTCAAGCCCTAAGCAAGCACAATGCATACCCCATTAGCTCTAAATCTTCACTCATTTCATCAAGTTAGATTCTCACATGCATCATTCACTACTGGTATGTTCAATCCATGTTAGATTTTTGTTCTTTCTTCTTAATTTGTGTTCTTGTTTTCTTTGATTAGTTTAGTTATTTTTAGGCCTATAAATATCAAATGTGCTTAATATGTGCTTCAAAATCATGTGGGTAGCCTCGTATGTGTTAATTAGGGACTGGGTAGACCACTAAGCTTGTCAATTAGTGCAAACCATATCTAAATTGTAAAACATTGCATGACCCTAGTTTACTGCCCGTGAAAATTCAAATTGTGCGGCCGCACACATTTTTATGGAGTCCGCAGTTCTTTAACTTGGGATTTTATGTGCTCGAATTGTGCGGACCGCACTTAAAAATATAATATGCGGTCTGCAGTGTAATTGTGCGGTCCGCAGCAAAATTGTGCGGTCCACACAAATGAATAATCAGACAACCCAGTATTCTGAACCTGGAGCTGTGCAGCCGCACTCAAAATTGTGCGGTCCACACTTTTGGTTGTGCGGCCGCACTCACCTTTGTGCGGTCCGCATTTGGCAGTCTGCGTCCGCACTCATTTTTGTGCGATACGTAATGCCTCTTCTGGTTTTCCACAACTGGCCTGCAACTATCATGCATATATCTGTGTCCTATGAACCTGAACTCTAACTGATTCTTATTGTTATGAATTGCAGACGATGGTTAGATCACGTGGTGGAGGAGATACATCAAAAATCAGGGTAGAACCCTCCCGAGGTCGAGGCCGAGGCAAGAGTAAACTACCACTTACCATTCAGAGGACCATAGGCAAGAAACCAATCGCCAACAGAGTTCCTGAAACCTCCGATACCAGTGAGTATCTCCCATCTGGGGAAGCTTTTGAGGGTAACTTCGTGCAAGCACAGCCAAAATCCCAATCACAACAACTCCCGGGTAGATTCCACTTGGTAGATGATTCATCTTCCGCTGCTAGTTCTTCTGAAGGTTCGGAAGAGGGTAGCCCAGATTCTGAGCCCTCTTCCTCACATGCCCCGACTGTACTAATCAATGTTGATGATGATGATGATGATGTCCCGGACGATGGTAGAGTGGGTGATGCTACAGTGGGGGGGTTTAGAGAGGTCGAGGAAAAGGGAGATGTGGGAAAACAGATTTGTCAGATTGACTGCCTTCAACAGATTTAGAGAGTGGTGGCCCCAGAGATCGCTCACTCTTGAGCAATAATTCTTGATGAAGGATTTGGACAAGCACAACTCAAATGTCCTCAGATAGTTCCAGGAGAGAAAATAATGGAAATGGTTCACTCAAAGCGCCCTTGATGCAAATGAGCACTTGGTTAAAGAATTTTATGCCAATGTAGCTCACATTCAGAAGGGTACCAAGGTGACAAAAGTGCGAAATCTGAAAATCCGATTTGACTCCTATGCTTTTAACTCTTATGTGGGATTTGAAGAAGTAGAGGCAGCCCAATACTTGGAAAAGCTAGCTATGGGTGATGCAGCTCGCCTGTGGCTAGTTGAGATTATGGCTATTCGAGGATCAACACCTCCGTGGCTTAAGTAGGTGTTCTCATAGTTTAAGCCACCCTAAATTTTGAAGCAAAAGGGTGGCAAACATTTGTGTGCAGCCGCATTCATTCATGCCTAAATGAGAACAACCTCCTAATTCCCCGTGCAGTCCTGGTGGCTTTGATTATGGCTGGGTATTCGATTAATGTTGGTGACATCATGTCCACCAATATCACATTAGCTGTCCAGAAAGATGAGAGATCATATCCATACCCGAACTTTCTCACAGAATACTTCAAAGATCAAAAGGTGGAGCTGAGGCAATATGATACAGAAGTAAAGGCCAAGAAGCCTTTCTCATGGTACCACCTGCAGGGTGCTGACAACCCGAAGTTCAAGGGTAAGGCAATTACCTCCGCTAGCCAGTCTGATGAGCCAGCGGTAGTAGTTACTGATTCAGCTGCTGAGCCTTCCACAACAGTTGGTCCATCCACCGGGACAGTAGCCATGCCACCATTGTCATCTTCTAGACCACCAGCTTCATTATCAGTTCCATTTTCAGTGCCAGCTTCATCCATTTATCCACATACTGCGCTGTGTGTCTCCCAGATATTGGCGAGTCTCAACAACTGGATGCAGGCAGCTACTTCAAAGTTTTCTAACATATCCAATGTTGTTGTAGCACAGTCAGCAGTCCCAGCAGCACCATAGGTACCTCCGTCAGTGGAGGAAACATTGAAAAAGATTTTGGACAACCAGAAGACCATTATGGAGACTCTAGTGGCGCATGGGGAGGTCATTGAGGAGTTGGGAAAGTAAACAAAGAAGATGCGGAAGTCTTAGGCATCAAAGAGGTCAGTGGACAAGTTGAGAAAAGTGGTTTCCAAAATTGCATCTGCCGGAGATCTACCACTGTACTTACTTATGGAGGGAGCACCTTCAGACCCAGCAGCACAGGTAGCACTAGCAGTACCAGAGGCATCACATATAGCAGCCGGCCAGTCTGAGGAGCTGGTTACGACTGCCCACACAACTGAGGAGATGATCCAGATGCTCAGCAACCCTGTTGTCCCTCAGCGAGGTGATGATGAGATACAGCTAGAAGAGACAGAGGGTGCTGCAGATCCCATGTAGACTTAGACCACATAGGGAGTTATCTTAACTCTCTACCCTTCCCTATTCTTATTTTTGTTAAGCATTGGGGACAATGCTTATTTTTATTCGAGGGGTGGTCTATTTTAATTGATTGACATTGACATGTGGCCTGTAATAACTCTTATACTATTTTTCCTTTATCTTTATTTTCTCTTTGGTATGTATATATTCTCCCCTTCGTTTCATGTATATATTCAGTCTCCCTTATGTATATATTCATTTTACTTCGGTTTGTATATTCATTTTATCTTGCTTTCAGTAGTTTATTTCGTAGCTTCTTTACTTTGTATTCCTTAGCAGTATAACTTCTTATTTACTTTAGTAGTTTCTTTTTGATTAGTTAGATTCTTTTTACATTTGAGTGATCAATAAGCCTTTGGTTTTCTTAATGCCACAGTTCTTTCCAAAGATAGATTTTGTGTGAACCGGGTGGCTCTTCCCAACGATGGATGGCGTGACAACCTTCTTAAGGGATTGAGTCCGTTTTCTTTTATGTTTAGGCAAATATAGTAGTAATTAATAAAAGGGTCTCAAGCATGCTTCACTTGGTACCAACACATTTACCTCCAACCTTATGGTTAAAAACAGATNTTCATGTATATATTCAGTCTCCCTTATGTATATATTCATTTTACTTCGGTTTGTATATTCATTTTATCTTGNCGAACTTTCTCACAGAATACTTCAAAGATCAAAAGGTGGAGCTGAGGCAATATGATACAGAAGTAAAGGCCAAGAAGCCTTTCTCATGGTACCACCTGCAGGGTGCTGACAACCCGAAGTTCAAGGGTAAGGCAATTACCTCCGCTAGCCAGTCTGATGAGCCAGCGGTAGTAGTTACTGATTCAGCTGCTGAGCCTTCCACAACAGTTGGTCCATCCACCGGGACAGTAGCCATGCCACCATTGTCATCTTCTAGACCACCAGCTTCATTATCAGTTCCATTTTCAGTGCCAGCTTCATCCATTTATCCACATACTGCGCTGTGTGTCTCCCAGATATTGGCGAGTCTCAACAACTGGATGCAGGCAGCTACTTCAAAGTTTTCTAACATATCCAATGTTGTTGTAGCACAGTCAGCAGTCCCAGCAGCACCATAGGTACCTCCGTCAGTGGAGGAAACATTGAAAAAGATTTTGGACAACCAGAAGACCATTATGGAGACTCTAGTGGCGCATGGGGAGGTCATTGAGGAGTTGGGAAAGTAAACAAAGAAGATGCGGAAGTCTTAGGCATCAAAGAGGTCAGTGGACAAGTTGAGAAAAGTGGTTTCCAAAATTGCATCTGCCGGAGATCTACCACTGTACTTACTTATGGAGGGAGCACCTTCAGACCCAGCAGCACAGGTAGCACTAGCAGTACCAGAGGCATCACATATAGCAGCCGGCCAGTCTGAGGAGCTGGTTACGACTGCCCACACAACTGAGGAGATGATCCAGATGCTCAGCAACCCTGTTGTCCCTCAGCGAGGTGATGATGAGATACAGCTAGAAGAGACAGAGGGTGCTGCAGATCCCATGTAGACTTAGACCACATAGGGAGTTATCTTAACTCTCTACCCTTCCCTATTCTTATTTTTGTTAAGCATTGGGGACAATGCTTATTTTTATTCGAGGGGTGGTCTATTTTAATTGATTGACATTGACATGTGGCCTGTAATAACTCTTATACTATTTTTCCTTTATCTTTATTTTCTCTTTGGTATGTATATATTCTCCCCTTCGTTTCATGTATATATTCAGTCTCCCTTATGTATATATTCATTTTACTTCGGTTTGTATATTCATTTTATCTTGCTTTCAGTAGTTTATTTCGTAGCTTCTTTACTTTGTATTCCTTAGCAGTATAACTTCTTATTTACTTTAGTAGTTTCTTTTTGATTAGTTAGATTCTTTTTACATTTGAGTGATCAATAAGCCTTTGGTTTTCTTAATGCCACAGTTCTTTCCAAAGATAGATTTTGTGTGAACCGGGTGGCTCTTCCCAACGATGGATGGCGTGACAACCTTCTTAAGGGATTGAGTCCGTTTTCTTTTATGTTTAGGCAAATATAGTAGTAATTAATAAAAGGGTCTCAAGCATGCTTCACTTGGTACCAACACATTTACCTCCAACCTTATGGTTAAAAACAGATTTGTTGGCATAAAATAGCTCTAGTTGTGACCTTTTGAATCTTGTGTTGACTTAAACAATCATCAAGTGGTTCAGTCGAGCCATTTGTGATTCTCAACCTTTACTATGGTTGTTGTTTGCACTCGACTCCGTTCTCTTTAGAAATCCAGCAGCGTGAAAGGGGAGGTATTGAATTGCAAGTCCAAGTTCCCGTGCTAATAGTCTAGAACTTGCCCCGAATATTTTTCTAGGCGAAATTCTAAATGTAGCTTGGCTTGAGAAATAATTGTAGGCTCTCCTTGATCCGATTTAAAGTTTGAAATCTTCCATAGCCTACTAATGTGATATCCCTAGTCAACCCATTTGAGCCTAAGCCTTTTCTTTCAATAACCACGTTACAAGCCTTTATCCGTTTTGTAATGACCCTCTCTTGGCACCCAATCTTTCCTTAGTATTCTTGAGAAACAATTGGCAAAAACATAAGTTTGGGAGAGAGACGAGGAGTTTGAAAGTGATAAAAGGTACAAAGAAGAGAAAGAAAGGAAGAAAAGGGAAGGCAAAGAAAAGAAAAGAAAAACAAAATGCCAAAAAGAAAGTGAATAAGGTAGAAAGTTGAAGGGATTCAAAGAAAACAATGATGAAAGGAATGGAGTAATTAGAAAAGGAGAAAAATAAATGTCATGACCAAGAAAGAATGACGTTACGTCTCTCTAGTTCCCCCGAGGAAAAAGAAAATGACTCAAAGAGTCGGAAAACTAAGAGCCAAAAAGAGAATATGAAGTGCTAAAGGGAAGATGAACCAATTCCATTCCGATATTTCCCTCCTTAGTCCAAAAGCTTTCATTACATGCCAAAAAAGCCCTACGTGATTTCAAGCTGAACGAGCTTTCACTAGTGGTGATCTACATGAGGGGCAAGCTTATGATACTTAGAGCCGAACTTGTGACATTCTTTTGAGAGAGATAAGCAAACTTTTCACAATCATTGCATCGAGTGTTACATTCTAAAGTGAGATATGCTAATGGAGAGTAGAGGAAGAGTTTGGGATCCACAATGACCTACATGAAAGAGCGAGCTTCCTTGATGAATAAAGTCAACTCTTGATACTCTAGTGTCACATTAGAACTATTGTATTAAAAAAGTCAAATCATTGCATTGTTGATAATTCATACGTGTTGTGGGTAATTATTGGTCCCAATTGATGTGTGATTGATTCATCTTAGGCCAGCTAAAATATCCATTTTTCTAGTGGAGGTGGGAATTGCCTTAATTTCTTGAAGACAGGCAAAATCTTAAGTTTGAGGGAGTTGATAAGTAGGGATTTTGACCGCTTATTTGCTCTCTTTTACTTGTGTTTTAGCTCAAAAATGCTTAAAGGTATTCCCGAGAACTAATGAAATGAGCTTTCTTGCATAAATATAGGGAAACGAGCCGAAGAAGTAAAAATGAGCTTAAAAGGGAGTCAAAATTGGACAAAGACCAAAACAAGGCAAAAATACTTACAGTGCGGACCGCACAATACTGTGTGCAGCCTCAAACAATAAAGAAGCCCTGTCAAATTAGCTTCAGAGTATGCGGACCGCATAATTTTGGTGCGTCCGCAGAAGAGAGATTCAGAGAGTTGGAATTTTGGGCAAGCTGAAGAAATGCAGACTGCACCATTATTGTGCGGCCGCAGGATACCAAGTGCGGTCGCACTCACTATTATGCGGCCTGCAAACGACCAGAATCAGAGAGCCTTGATTGAAGCTATGCGGACCGCACTATTATTGTGCGGCTGCGGGATTCAAAGGTGCGGCCGCATTCATAATTATGCGGTCCGCAGAAGAAGGTCCAAGTCCCAGCCTAAGTCAAGTGTGCGGCCGCACTCNATTGATTGACATTGACATGTGGCCTGTAATAACTCTTATACTATTTTTCCTTTATCTTTATTTTCTCTTTGGTATGTATATATTCTCCCCTTCGTTTCATGTATATATTCAGTCTCCCTTATGTATATATTCATTTTACTTCGGTTTGTATATTCATTTTATCTTGCTTTCAGTAGTTTATTTCGTAGCTTCTTTACTTTGTATTCCTTAGCAGTATAACTTCTTATTTACTTTAGTAGTTTCTTTTTGATTAGTTAGATTCTTTTTACATTTGAGTGATCAATAAGCCTTTGGTTTTCTTAATGCCACAGTTCTTTCCAAAGATAGATTTTGTGTGAACCGGGTGGCTCTTCCCAACGATGGATGGCGTGACAACCTTCTTAAGGGATTGAGTCCGTTTTCTTTTATGTTTAGGCAAATATAGTAGTAATTAATAAAAGGGTCTCAAGCATGCTTCACTTGGTACCAACACATTTACCTCCAACCTTATGGTTAAAAACAGATTTGTTGGCATAAAATAGCTCTAGTTGTGACCTTTTGAATCTTGTGTTGACTTAAACAATCATCAAGTGGTTCAGTCGAGCCATTTGTGATTCTCAACCTTTACTATGGTTGTTGTTTGCACTCGACTCCGTTCTCTTTAGAAATCCAGCAGCGTGAAAGGGGAGGTATTGAATTGCAAGTCCAAGTTCCCGTGCTAATAGTCTA
>AWOL01S0076282.1:16055-41610 GCA_000715115.1 Nicotiana otophora | reverse complement strand
ACACTAGCAGAAACTGGCATCAACTTCTCAAATTCCTCCATGACTGCCTGTACTTGACCCAAGTAAGTAGACATATCTAATTCCTGTTTCTTTAAGTTTGTCATCCGCGATATCACATCATAGAAGTGAGATATGTGATTAGTGTATAAGGTGCGTGCCTTTGCCCAAACCAAATAACATGTCTGGAATGGACGAAACAAGGGCATCAACTTGGAATCAATAGATCGCCACAAGATGCTACATAACTGAGCATCGATTTTTGCCCTGAGTGCTATTACCTTTTCATCTCCATCGCTAGACTGTTTGATTAGATTATCTTGAACACCTTGACCTCTAAACCACAACTCGACAGATGAAGCCCAAGCTAAGTAGTTTGAACCTCCCATTAAAGGTTCCGAGGTAATAATAGCACTAGAGCTTCCAGAACTCATGTTTCTAGACCCAAAAGCATCAAATCCCAAAGACATTGTTGCAGATTATTACCAAATAAGAGAAAGAATCAACTGTAATCCACTGAAACAGAGTACGGAAACACAGAAACAGAATACGGAAATACTGTAGCTGTCAGAATCTACTGTAGCTGTCGGAAAAAACTCAAAAGTTGTTGGAATGAAATGAAAACAGTATGGGGTAGGATCGGAATTACCAGGCGACCCAACTGTTCTGAAGGAAGATTTTCAAAAAATGGCCGGAAGTGGTCGTACGCGCCGGCGCGTGAGCTTCTGGTGGCGCGTGAGGTGGCTGCTGCCGGAGCTTTTCACTGGGGTTTGGTCGCCGGACAATGACGACTCTTGTGGTAGTGTTGAATTTTGCACAACACTGACAGAGATGCCGGAGCTTTTCACTGGGGTTTGGTCGCCGGACAGTGACGACTCTTGTGGTAGTGTTGAATTTTGCACAACACTGACAGAGATGCCGGAGCTTTTCACTGGGGTTTGGTCGCCGGACAGTGACGACTCTTGTGGTAGTGTTGAATTTTGCACAACACTGACAGAGATGAAGCAGATAGAAAACAGCCTTAAAAAAATACTGATTTCTCTTTTCCGGAATCGCTGGAATTTATGCACAGCGATAAGTCTCTCATAATTGCTCTGATACCATGTGAGAAGGCACGGGAGAAAATATGTTATTGATATTGGATGAACAATTCAATACAATAGGTCCTTATTTATAGCTATACTATACAAGGACATACTACTACTCTACTAATGTGGGACAATACTACACTATATACATGCTGTAAACTAACATGACCTATAGGTTACAGGTTCGAGCCGTGAAAGCAGTCACTAATGCTTGCATTTGACAGCCACATCCCTTGGGATGCGGCCCTTCCCCGAACCCTGCGTGAAAGCGGGATGCCTATTGCACCGGGCTGCCCTTTTTTCTTCTTCTTAGAACAAGTGTGTTTGCTTAATATAGTTGGGGGCGGAGCCAGGATTTGAAGCTTATGGATTCAGGATTTTTGTTCTTTTAAGTTAGTGGGTTCTGAATTAACAATTTGTACATATTCAATGGATTTCTTAAGACAAATACCGGGTTTGGACCAAAGCTACTGAGTTCGGCTGAACCCGTAACCAAAGCGCTAGCTCCGCCCCCGAATATAGTGGTTTTGACGTCCTACTTCCCTTAAAGCAGATAACTTCTTCTGAAACCAATATCCACTAAGGACGTGTTCCTTAATAGAGCATAATGAATATGGAAGATTCATATCGCCAAACTGAACTGGTTTGGGATTTAGGTGTAATTGATTGATTGAATATGGACTAGGGAATCAAGTCATAGTTTGTACATTCTTTTCATTAATTGCTATTTTCACAACATTGAGTAACATGCACCATCGATGTGGTGCTGGAACTCAAGTGATCTCAAGACACGAAGCTTTAAGGTATGAAATGAGTGCGGTGACATGGATATTCTGTCGGTATCTGTATTCATGTCACCTGTCTATTTGATTTACTTGATTTTTTCCATTCTTACGGTGTTAAGTTACTAGGAAATTTCTTTTGGATTTAATTGTTTCACTGGCATGTTATTTCGGTAATGTCACTAAGTCAAATGATACTTGGTACATTTTTCAGGGTGACGTCATTGTTAGCTTTGATGGTGTTCGTGTTGGGTCTGAAGGAACAGTGCCGTTTCGATCAAGTGAACGTATAGCTTTTCGCTATCTCATTAGTCAAAAGTAAAGTTCAGTTACTTGCAAAGAAGTTAAATTTGCATTTAAAGACATTAGTATGTTTGACAAACATCTTTTTTATTTATTTATTACATATTACGTTTGACAAACATTATGCACGTAATGTTCAGTTTGAATGGCAACCTCTGAGACTGGTTAGTTCATGTAATGATTACCAATTTTCAGGACACCACTTCCCCCTTTGTCTTTTCCACATAAGTTTCTGCCCTTAAATTAAATCTGCCAAAGCTAGCAGGGAATGCTTATCATTTTTTGTACTGTGAGGGTTGAATAGTCTTTTTTGTTTTTTCTCCTGGTGGATCCATTTCTATTTCCTTGATGACCTTGAAATGGATATCAGCCTAATGCTAATATTTCACTGAATCCTTGATATCAAACTCCAGAATTTCCCAATCTTCCATATCAATGTTGGTCCTGCGTGTCGATTTATTAAGTATGCACTTGCTACTGTATATCTTACAAAACTGTTGTTTCCTTTTCAGATTCAGTGGTGATTCAGTTGAGCTTGGTATTATAAGAGCAGGAGAATTCATGAAGGTTCAAGCAGTTCTGAAGCCGCGCGTGCATTTGGTATAAAAGAAATGTTAGCTGACCCTCAGTCTTTTTGGTGACCCATCACTTGAATCTCAGTTTAATTTATTTAGATATGTTTGCTCTCATCTGAAGGTTCCTTATCATATAGAAGGTGGTCAGCCTTCATACCTAATAGTTGCAGGCTTGGTGTTTACACCACTATCCGAACCACTAATAGAGTAAGAATTGTTAGAATTCTTTGTATTGTTATATGGAGCTACCAAACTGCTAGTTTTCAAGTACGTATTAGTATAAGAGTTCTCTCTCTGATAACAAAACTCTCATACTTTATTTGGCAGGGAAGAAGAAGATAGCATTGGGGTGAGTCTTGACAAAACGAAGATTGCTCACAATAATTAGAACTATTTTATTTTTCTTTTTTATTTCTTTGTTTTGATAAGTCAATGATTAGAAATACTTTGTTGTCTTGAATCTTGATTGTTTTCTTTTAATTTTATTAGCTGAAACTATTGACCAAGGCTCGATATTCTTTGGCAAAGTTCGAAGGGCAGCAGATTGTTGTACTATCCCAGGTATGTATGGAGTAAGTTTTGGCCTTTGTAAATTGATCTGCGGATATAGTGACTAGTATATCCTTTCTCTTGTTCATTACTGGACATGAAAGTAAGACATACCCATCCCTGGGCCATGGTGGGGGAACAGGAACAGGGGACATAACCTAAGGGTGATGATTTAAGGTTAAATGGGTTTTAGCCTGCCATTTTATCACCCTTGGTGTTCGAGTCTACTTTATCACTTGCTTACCCATTTTGTCACCTCTAGATGATGCTGAGTTACGTAAAATAATTCTATATTTCAATGGTTTATTTTGCTTGTAGGTCTTGGCGAATGAAGTAAATATCGGGTATGAGGATATGAGCAATGAGCAGGCAAGTTACTTATGTACTTTTATGTTACAATCCTACCAGTTGAATTGTAATTGGTGTGAACATCAAATTTCAAATTAGTCACGTATGCTGCTTCAATGAAGTGGATTCATATGCTGACCCCAACTAGCTTTGGAATGAGACATAGTCGTTGTTGTTGTATGCTTCTTCAATGAAGTCTTAATTTTTAGTTTATTGGCAGGTCTTGAAGTTGAATGGCACCAGAATTAAAAACATTCATCACTTGGCTTATCTAGTGGATTGTAAGTGTTAATGTGTATATAGTTTAAGTTCTCGTTCTCTTGAACTGGGGCAGTTACAAATTTTGTCTTCTCGTGCAGCTTGCAAAGGCAAATATTTAGTGTTTGAATTTGAAGACAATTTTTTGGTCGTTCTCGAAAGGGAGGCAGCCCTAGACGCCTCTTCTAGTATTCTCAAAGACTATGGCATTCCAGCTGAAAGATCATCCGATCTTATGGGAGCATATGTTGATTCCATAGAACATAGTGAAGCAACCAATCAACAGAACTTTGGTGATAGTCCAGTTTCTAACTTGGAATTTGGCTCTGAAGGTCTTCTTTGGGCTTGATCACATAATCTATGAAGCTTGATCCTGATTCTCACTTGAAGCCAAGCCATTCTTTCAAAGTTTTCATGCCTAAGATGGTTATTTTGACAGTGAAAGATCTCACTATTGTTTACTTGAGGGGAAAGAAATCAGATGACCAGGCAATATCTGCATTGAGAGAGACACAGGAGTGCTTTACTTGGCTGCCTCCTGGGTTTGTAACAAGATTGGCCAGCAAAGTGAATAACCAAATTATGTAGCAAATGATACAATTGTTGGACGCAAAAGAACTGTCCAGTTGAAATCAAGGTGCTGGTGGCCATTGCCTTTGAATGAAATGGAAGTGCATGGCCCTGCACATTAAAGTATGCATCATTTCTGAGGTTTATTTTTTCAGGTATAGGCTGTAAACATCTCTTTTTAGGAAATTTTGAGAGTAGATGTGATTTGAGGTTTTCTAACCATTCACACAATTCAATATATGTAACAATTAATAAAGGAGCTTCCAATTTAATTTAGTACTTTTGTTTTTTCTTTTTGTTCTTTCAGTTTCTCCTCCCCCCCTCTCCGGCCTCTCCTTTAAAAAAAAACAGTTATCTTTGGTCTGAAGCATGTTAAAAGGTCGTTCCAAATCATTTTCGGATCTTCTGTATAAGTTCTATTAGGCAGCAGAACTAGTTTCATTTTGAATATAACGTCTCTATAGTTTTTATTTTATAAAAATGAAGAGTAAGATCAGATGGTGTATTAATTCGTTTTTCTTACCAACGAGAGTTGTGGTGGAGTGATAAGTACTACTTCATCCTTAACCAGAGGTCTCGGGTTCGAACCCTGAATGTGGGACTTCCCGGTGCGAATTCGGATTTAGTCGGGCTCTAATGTGGGTACCGGACACCAGGTTGAAAACCCAAAAAAAAAAGAATCGTTTTTCTTAACCCTATGTGGGCCACATCACATTCCTATGAGCTCAAAAGGTCATCGAACTGTTCTGGAGTAGGTACCTACCTTTTCATATTTGGCTGCACATTGTAGAACATACTCCAACTCACATAAAATTCCAAATTCCTAAACGTGCTTACTTATAACTTACATGGATACGTCAAGAAATTCCAAATTCCTAAACGTGCTTACTTATTTACCATATCTTTCAAGTTACTAAATCACATTTTACATCGTCAATTTCTTTTGAAGATAAAGAGTCGAGAGATACCAGAAGCACAGGGGATGTGACAATTTGCACAACACAGTCCAATATATTGAGGTAGGTATTCCACTTTTTCTTACCCTATAAAGTGTAGAGTCTCAACTAATCAACTATCAAGGGTGGAACAAAAATCATCCAAATAGATGAAGATGGTGAAGTTGGGTGGAGGTGGCAGACGCAATTTGAAAATGGTTTGTCAGACACAGAAAATTCCATAGACTATGAATGGCAACAAAAGGCCACTGAGGAAAAGGACACATAAGTTCCTATTCATCCTCATGTGATTTCACAAACAATAACCATTCACCAATCTTGTCCTATTGCCAATACATTCCAAGCTGTCTTCTTAGACCATTCCCTAAATACATTCTTCTTGATAATCCTTCAATTCAATCATAATACCAACTCTGTCATTCTTTCCACCAAAGATAATATCTTTACTATTTCTGTGCCAAGAATAGGCAAAAAAGGGTGTCCATTCATTTCACTATCATTAATGGCTTTCACTTCCAAAAAGCCATTCTTGATTATACTCATGATTTTCTTGGTTTGCCATTCTTTTTCTTCTTCTCTTACCTTGGATAGAACTTCTCTAAGAAAGGTGCCAGCTTCAGCTATTTCAGCTGCACCTGCATTACTGCCAAATCCACCATTATCTTCAACTCCATTTCCTGCACTTTCTCCAGATATAACTCCTCTGTTTCCTTCCCCTGGTGGCTCGGAACTTGCTCCTAGTGATTCTTCACTACCCACAATACCTTCAAGTCTCAGCCCACCAAATCCAGATGCTATGCTTGCTCCTGAATCTCTCATGCCATTTCAGCCTTCTGGGTCATTGGCAGTTTACTCTGCAGTTCCTCTACCATTATTTTTTAGTGCAATTCTGGTCTTTGCTGTGTAAATGTCCTAATGGCTGCTGCATTGTGGTATAGTTTATTGGATTATAAAATTTCACACCTCTTTTGTCTATCATGTACTAAAAATTTTATTCATGGTATTTTGCTCTTTCATCAGGGTACATAATCACTTGCTGCAACATTAGATTTCATTGTTAGGTCATAGGTGTATGACATTTTCATTAAAAAGTTAATTAGGCTGTATTACGATTCTTGCATCAATTAAGAAGGGAATAAAACAATGACTCTCCACTTTGTATACAAAATTCATGCTTTTCCGTTCTCTGTTTGAGGGGTTATGAACACAGCTGATGTGCCCAACAAAAGAATATTAAAATGAAACTGACATACACTATTATACATGACAATTTTGCTATACTATAAAGAATATCAAGAATAATTTCTGAGGTATAATACTACACAAATGAAGTATAATCTTTGAGTATCTCTTTCTACATATACTAGCTAAATTACTAGTACTTGATCAGTTGCATTTAGTAACAATTGCAGACTCTGATTTAGGAGATCAGCTAAAGAGCCTTTTCCAGAACCCCTTCTTTGATGCCTTGAGCTCAATGGAGTTTTCCTTTTTCGGAGAAGTCGTAGCTACACTCATCCTCAGCCTATTGTTTTCCTCCCTCAGCAAATCCAAAGCTATACAAAGCTGTCTGATTGCCTCTCTTTTCTCTTCATCTTTCTGCATTAGAAGCTCTTGTTGAACTCTACTCTCTTCCTTCAGTATCTCAATTTCTTCCCTCAGATTCAGTACTTCATCAGTTTTAAGGCTAAGGCCACTTGATACTTCCAGTATCGCCTTCTCTACTTGGATTTGGATTTCTTCTTCGTCGTTTTCAGGATCCTCTACCTCAGATAAATCAGAAGACTCAGACTCAGGGTCAAAGGATTCTGAATAGCTGTCATAGGCTTTCTCCATAGAGTTGATCAATTTCTTCTCTGGATATTTTGTGAAAGGAAATGGAGACTTCCACGATGCCAAAATGTGCGGCTCAGTTGTATGCTTGATTTGATCATATCCCTCAGCTAACAACCGATGGGCACGATAAATTTCCTCAATCATGTTAATGAGCTGTGGTCGCTTCTTGTAATACATCTCCGCTCTTCGGGCGAAGGTATCTGCATCTTCCTCAATTATCATGAGAATTGCCTCTGTCTTCTCATCTAGTTCTGCAACAATATACAGTTAAAGCTTCATGAAACAAGTACAGAAACTTTGCTAGTCCTTGGTATTTTAAAATATTTCTGTTACTTCAACAGAAGGGGAGCCTTGGAGCAACGGTAAGTGACCTGTAGGTCACATGTTCGAGCCGTAGAATCAGCCATTAATGCTTGCATTAGGGTAGGCTGCCTACATCACACCCCCTTGGGGTGCGACCCTTCCCCGGACCCTACATGAATGTGGGATGCTTCGTGCACCGGGCTGCCCTTTTTTCTTTTCCTTNGATCGTACGAGGTCACAATTCACCCAACACGATCATCCGGGGTGAACAAGAATTGGGGATCGGATGCGGGCGAAATTCCCGCCAATGGCTGAGATGTTCAGTCGACTCCCTCCCCCTTTGTGGGGGTCCCGACCCCTACGAGTGAGCAGAAAAGGGAGGAGGAAAGAGGCCCTGGTGAACCGTCATAATTAGTGAACAAGTGTAAGCTTCGCTGCCCGACAGTATGGAGTACTGACCACACCGAGGGACAGGCCCTGAAGCGAAGGACGGGAACGAGCGGAATCAATGTGTTCCAATTTCTGGCCTTGCACCGACCATCCAATGGACCATGGACTAAACGGCCACTGCCTGAAAGGACTATGTCCAGGGGACCGCCGCCCCCCCCACAAGGTACATCTCGCGCCTATGGGCCGCTATAACTATCCAAGAAGACACTCGAAACTGGAAGGAGAAACAAACCCACCCGGTGGACTGCCGAGCGGAAAGTCCTACGACACAGGAGCGGGATTCTCTAAAAAGCCAAGGTCGTGGGTGGCCAAGAGGGCCCACTTGGAGACTTGGGATCTCAGCAGGAAATGCGAAGGTTGCAACAAGCCGGCCGGCCAAAGAGAATCAACTAGTTTAGTTCTGATCTGAGTAGGCTCATAATAGGGAATACCCTAACCCTGGGAACCGGGGCCTGGCCATCCTTCGTTTGCGGTCGACGTTCCGGCTTTGTCCGTCGACAGCTGAATGTTTCGATCTGGTTCGATTCATGATCGCATCTGCAAACCTTATCCCGTGGGCTTTAGCGGACGTTTTTCATTCTTCACCCGGTCCTTAGTAGCCTTTCCAAAGTCAACCTAACCGGTTACCTTTTCCAAGGCGCTAAATAGGCCTTCGCCCTTACGCCTTTATATATAATAGAAGAAAATTAGATAGTTGTATATAGAATTAGCCAGATCGTCTGAAGCATGAACAGAATCGCCTTTGTTCTGAAGGCCTAGCGAGTTCCTTTTTTTTTTTTCAAAGGCGGTCCTTTTCTTTCCTCGGACCGATGACTCGCTTGTTCAGTACTGCTAACTATTATAGGAGGATGTCGCCCCCTCGGGACTACCAGTAGCTTCGGTTGTTGAATCTCGTGCAAGTTAGGTTGTGGTTGTATTGGCTGCAAGCGGAACGTAGGCGCTTTAGGTGTGTGTTGACCATGCACCCTCGCTTCGTGTAATGTCGTATGTATGATAGAGGTAGTGTGGTGATTGACCTCAATGCTAATGGTGATCCCCAAGGTTCAACGAATGAATTACTGCAACTGAAAAAAAGGAAGAAAGAAAGTTTTGGCATAATACTAAGGCACGAGCAATCTTAAGTGTTGCTGATGAATACAACACCAACAACTCCGCTTGTGTGAGCTTGCTCATATTGCCAATCCTAAACTCGGATAAAGGAGGGGGTTGCGGCAGGCTGACAACGAGCGTAAAACTAGTTGACTTCTTGTCATATTACTAACAAGCATCAACTATTCTTAAAGTATTGGCTCTTTGGCCAAAAGGGACTCCAAATAGGTCCACCTTATAATTAGGCAACCAGTTCTTAATCACAGATTAAAGCAAGATAATAAAAGTTTGACCACCTAACATAGCAAAGTTTCGCACCAGTAATTGGACCTCAATGATGGCGCTATAATTGATCATAATCAATAGTTTTCTCTTCTTAGTTGAATATAAAAACAAAAAAAGATTCAATTTTTCATTAGGCTATTCAGTTTTCACTACCTTTTTAACGAGCATCGAATTTATCAAAGAAGCATGCAAAACATGTCAATTAAAAGATAGACAACAAAAGTTATAAATTTGACACTGATTTCTAGCCTGTAGACAGATAAGAGGAAGAAGATGGGAGTATAGTTTCTCACCGGCTAGAGTTGATTGAAGCCACGGCGACCGGTTTTGGGTGGTATTTTTGTCACTGTTAAACCACCACCAGTATGATGATAGCTTATCCCTTGCCACTCCCATTTGCTTTTAAACAATCTGACTTAATATAACTAAACAAAAAAGATGCATATAAGCAAATTTTTAGCTAGATAATAGCTATAGAGCATGAATTTAGATATGGATATAAAGTGTAGCAGCAACAGATTCAGAAATATAAGTCAAAACTTGAATGCTCAGGTTAATTAATGAAACTCACCTTAAACGGAGAAGAAGGTTCAACAATACGGAAGCTGCTAATTAGTGATATTTTGCAGTTTGCACTTTGTTTTGTGTAGCGAAAGAAGCTACGCGGTACTGATTTTATACTACAGTAGGAGTTTAAACTTTAATCCCGCTCCAGTTTCAGGAAAAGCGGGGTGGTTGGCCCCCGTTATATTGCCATTTGTAATACTGGAGCGTTTGTGAAGCAACGGTCCAATATTGTAATCTGGTAATGTATTCTAATTTTTCCTATTGGGCATTGATCTCCTCAATTACTATTATTATTATTATGTGTTTATCTTATATGATCCGGAAAAAAGAATAAGATCATCCAATATGAAGTATGAACTCTAACTTCAATGACTATATATGTTGATAAATTCTTTTTTTTTTTTTAAAAAAAAATTAAAAATAGAAAGTTTCTGTGTGGGCCCGTTTAGGCCCGTTTGGGCCCACTTAGGCCCGGGACCGGCCCACTTAACCCGGGACCGTTAGTTCGTGGTCCTGGTCCCGAGCCGGTTCCAGCAAAAAGCCCGTGAAGCCCAGGACTATTTAGGACCGGACCGCATAGGACCGACCCACTTAGGACCGGACCGCGAAGCCCACTTAGGACCGGGCCCAGCCCACTTGCCAGCCTTAAGCGTATGTTGATAAATTCGTCATGCCTTATTGAGAAATATTTATCTTTCCTTTAGTTTTATGTAACATGTTTCACTAGCATGAAATTGATGAAATCTATTATATATAATTAGCGATAGTAGCGATATATTTAACTTTTAATTTATTGAAGTATATGATTTTTACCCCTTTATATAGGGAATTTGTTATATATAGACTAATTTTAGAACAATCTTATCATTAAATATAGAATGCAAACTTACTATAACACATGGGTAGCCAAACGATGCAAAGTTAGTTGGAAATGATAAGCTCTCAGCTATTGCAGTGTGACCAAAGGGGAATAGGGACTAATTCAGTTAAAAGTTTTTACTCCCCATTTTAGTTTATGTAAGGTTAATCTTTCTTTTTTGGTTCGTCCAAAAAAGGATGGTCTTTATTTAAAATAATTTAATTTAATTTAATTTTTTATCTTATTTTTTATGAGCATTTGGTTGGTAGCAGGCTTATTAGAATACTTGTGGGTTTTTTTCCCCGATCATCTTACTATCTTGTTGTGTATGTTGCTTTTACATGGTTTTTCGGTGTTGTCCCGTCTTATTTCTTGTTATTATTGTGGTATCTATGCTTGCCTGAGCCGAGGGTCTATTGAAAACAGTTTCTTACATCCATAAAGGTAGGGGTAAAGTCTGCGTACACACTAACTGATAGTAGCAAACCTGTTGTTGTATGTGAAAGAAAGAAAAGTAGGCAAAACAAAAGAAAAAAAAAGTCAAAAAGAGATGAACTTATGATGTAAGCGCTTACATCGACATTCTTATGATGTATGCGCTTACATCGACATTCTTACGATGTAAGCGCTTACGTAGGCAGAGCATTCAAATGCCTATATAAGGGGTATGCATTTTTCATTTGCAAATCATCCCTCAACTTCTTCTTTCTCTCTTCAATTAATACAGAACTATTTTTTGTGTGGCCTTGGAGAAGGCAAAAATTGCTGAACCACGTAAATCTTCTCTTGTCTTATCTTGTGCGATTTATTGCTTTTCTCTTTCAAATATTTTTCCCTTCTATTATCCTGACACGTTTCTCAATAACTTATATCAGAGCACAGACAATGTAATTCTGATAGAAAAGTACAGTATTGGTGCAGGTACTATTCACAAGAATAGTGCGACATAATTGATCATCGTTACTATTCACATGCACTATTCACATACTTTTTTTTTGTTGTGAAAAATGGCATCAGAAGAAGGGAAGGTTAAGATTGACAAGTTCAATGGCAAATATTTTGGATTCTGAAAAATGCAAATATAGGATTATTTATACCATAAACATTTACATTTACCTCTAACCGAGGTAAAACCAGAGACTATGGCCAAAGCGGATTGGGATCTATTAGATCGCCAAGCTCTTGGTATGATTCGTTTGACGCAGATGCGAAATGTGGCGTTTAACATCATTAACGAGAAGACCACTACAGGCCTGATGAAGGAGTTATCAAATATGTACGAGAAGCCATCTTCTTCAAATAAAGTCTATTTGATGCGTCAATTGTTCAACTTAAAGATGACAGGAGGTGGATCTGTTACGGAACATATCAATGAGTTTAATGTAATATTAATTCAGTTGAGTTTTGTTAATATAGCATTCGATAACGAAGTTAGGGCGTTGATTCTACTATCATCTCTACCGGAGAGTTGGTCTGCAACAGTAGTTGCAGTTAGCAGTTCATCGAGAAGTACCAAACTCGAATTGGATGATATTAAAGACTTGGTTCTAAGCGAAGATATTCGCCGAAGAGAATCAAGTGATTCCCAAGATCTGCTTTTAATATCGAAAGCAGGGGGAGAGGCAGCCAAAAAGGACAAAGTCATGGTCGTGGCAGATCAAAGTCAAGGAGAAGAGGGCAATCCAAAAATCACAAAGACATTACGTGTTGGAATTGCGATAAAAATGGCCATTATAGTAGTCAGTGTAGAGAGCCAAAGAAGAAGAAGAACGATCAATACAAGGATGATAATTCAAAAAATACAATTGCTGAACAAGTCGGTGATGCACTAATTTGTTATGCAGACGGTCCAGTCGAATCTTGGATTCTGGACTCAGGTGCATCCTTTCACTCTACATCATGTAAAGAATTATTGCATAATTATATTGCTGGAAAATTCTGGAAGGTTTATCTAGCAGACGACGAACCTCTGGACATTCTCGGGAAAGGTGGAGTTCATATAAAGACTTCACAAGGCACGCTTTGGAAATTGCAAAATGTCCGACATGTTCTTGGCCTCAAGAAAAATCTGATATCTATGGGTCAGATTGACAGTGAAGGATATACAACAACATTCAGTAACAGATCGTGAAAGATAACCAAAGAAAATTTGGTTGTGGCACGAGGCTTCAAGAAGGGAACACTGTATGCAACTGCAATACAGAGATACTATAGCAACAATTGATCATGGTCGTGATACAACATTGTGGCACCGGAGGCTCGAGCATAGGTGTGAGAAGGGAATGAAGTTGTTGGCATCCAAAGAAAAATTGTCAAACCTGAAGCATGTTGAATTAGGTTTGTGCGAAGATTGCATTTACGGGAAACAAAAGAGAGTTAGTTTCTCAAAGGCGGGAAGGACGCCAAAGAAAGAGAAGCTGGAACTAGTGCATACAGATGTGTGGGGATCAGCTCCTGTTACTTCTCTGGGAGGCTCACGCTATTATGTCACCTTCATGTTTCTACAAGAAAGGTATGAGTTTATTTTCTGAAAAATAAATCTGATGTGTTTGTTACCTTTAAAAGATGAAAAACTGAAGTTGAAAATCAGACAAGTCTAAAGTTAAAATGTCTGAGGTCTGACAATGGAGGAGAGTATGATAGTTAAAAGTTTAAGGCATTCTGCTCTGAGAATGGGATCAGAATGATCAAGACAGTTCCTGAAACACCGGAACAAAATATCGTTGCTGAGAGGATGAACAAAACCCTGAATGAACGAGCCTGAAGTATGAGAAACCATTCTGGATTGCCGAAGTATTTTTGGGCCTAGGCTATTAACACGATATCTTACCTCATAAACAGGGGACCCTTTGTACTGCTGAATTTTGAAATTCCCGAGGAGGTATGGACAGGAAAGGAGGTAACTCTCTCATATATAATTTCTTTTTGGTTGTGTTGCTTATGTGCATGTAAACTCTAATGATAGAGATAAGCTTGATCCTAAAGCCAAGAAATATTTCTTTATTGGCTATGGTGATGACATTTTTTGTTATCTATTTTGAGATGATCAGAATAGAAAGATCCTAAGACACATGAATGTCACATTTAATGAAAATGTGATGTACAAAGACAAACTTGAAGTAGAACAAACCAACACCAACAGACAGACATCTGAAATAGTTGAGTTAGAAGAAATCTCAGAAAATGAAGTGGCTAGATAGACTACAACTGGATCTGAAATTGAGGATGCCGAACTAGAAGCAGAATTTGGATCAGAATCAGAACCAGAACCAGAGATAGAATCATATGGAGAACCAGATCTGGAGTCAGGACTAGAATCAAATTCGGGATCAGTTAATCATGAACCTACATTAAGGAGATCTAAAAGAGTCATGAATGCTACAGATAGGTTAACTCTCTCTCTCTCTCTCTCTCTCTCTCTCTCTCTCTCTCTCTCTCTCTCTCCACTATTTACTTCTGACTGATGCTGGAGAACTATAGCATTTTGTTGAAGCAATGCAGGTGATAAGCTCTAATAAGTGGAAGCCAGCTATGAAAGAAGAGATGAATTCTCTTCAAAAGAATAAGACGTAGATACTTACAGAGTTACCAAAAGGAAAGAAAGCATTGCAAAACAAGTGGGTGTACAGGGTCAAGGAAGAGCATGATGGTAAGAAGAGATACAAAGCACGATTAGTAGTAAAAGGCTTTCAGCAGAAGGAAGGGATTGACTACATCGAGATCTTCTTTCCTGTAGTCAAATTAACTACTATGAGGTTGATGCTAAGTATCGTAGCTGCAGAAAATTTGCATTTGGAGAAGCTAGATGTTAAAACTGCTTTCTTGCATGGTGACCTTGAAGAAGACATCTACATGAAGCAACCTGAAGGTATTCAAGTTTCTGGTAAAGAAAACCTTGTGTGTAAGTTGAAGAAGAGTTTGTATGGTTTGAAACAAGCACCCCGACAATGGTACAAGAAATTTGATGGATTCATGCATAATAATTATTTCACACGATGTGAGATAGACCATTGTTGTTATATCAAAAATCTTGATAAATCTTATATCATTTTACTGTTGTACATTGATGATATGCTAATTGCAGGATCTAGCATAAATGAGATCAACATGGTTAAGCAATAACTGGCGGAGGAGTTTGAAATAAAAAACTTAGGACCAGCTAAGCAAATGTTTGGGATGAGGATTAGCAGAAACAGGTCTGAAGGAACCTTATAATTGTCTCAAGAAAAGTGCATACATAAGGTACTAAGCAGGTTCAGTCTTCATGATTCAAAGACCAGAAACACTCTACTCGGAAGCCATCTTAATCTGTCGAAAGACCAATCACCTAAGACAGATGAAGAAAGGAAGTACATGTCCAAAGTTCCATATGCTTCAGCAGTAGGAAGTTTGATGTATGATATGGTTTGCACTAGACCTGACATAGCCCATGCAATTAGAGTTTTCAGTAGATACATGTTAGATCCAGGAAAGGAGCATTGGGAAGGTGTAAAATGGATATTGCGATATCTCAAAAGCACCTCAGGTATGACACTTTGTTTTAAAAGGAGCAATATTATCTTACAAGGTTTTGCTGATGCACATTTAGGCGGCGATCTGGATAGTCGAAAAAGTACCACAAACTACGTGTTCACATTGGGTGGTACTGCTGTTAGCTGGATGTCCAGACTTTAGAAAAGTGTTGCTCTATCTACTACTGAAGCAAAGTACATGGCAATCTCAGAAACTGAAAAAGAGATGATTTCTCTCAATAATTTTCTTAAAGAGCTAGGTAAATAGCAGGACAATTGTGAGCTTTTCAGCGATAGCCAGAGTGCAATTCATCTTGCCAAGAATCCAGTGTTTCATGCAAAGATCGAAGCATATCCAGTTGAGGTATCATCATATCCGAGAGTTGATAAGTGAAGAAACCCTTTCCCTGCAGAAGATACTAGGATCAAAGAACCCGTCAGACATGTTGACCAAAGTTGTCAGTGTTGACAAACTAAGGTTGTGCACTGTCTCAATTAGCTTTCAAGACTACTAGCGTGGAGGCGCCACCAGAGAATAGCAATATTTTTCTATTTCTTTCCTGACGTAACACAGGTTTGAGGGGGAGATTGATAATAGCAAACTTGTTGTTGTATGTGAAAGAAAGAAAAGTAGACAAAACAAAAGAAAGAAAAATAAAAAAGAGATGAACTTATGATGTAAGCGCTTAATCGGCATTCTTATGATGTATGCGCTTACATCAGCATTCTTATGATGTATGCGCTTACATCGACATTCTTATGATGTAAGCGCTTACGTCGGCAGGACATTCAAATGCCTATAAAAGGGGTATGCATTTTCATTTGCAAATCATCCCTCAACATCTTCTTTATCTCTTCAATTAATAAAGAGTTATTCTTTGTGTGGCCGTGAAGTAGACAAAAATTGCCGAAACACGTAAATCTTCTCTTGTCTTGTCTTGTACAATTTATTATTTTTCTCTTTCAAATATTTTTTCATTCTATTAGCCTGACACGTTTCTCAACACTAACCTCCTTAGGCCCCACTATGTGAAATTATACTGGGTATGTTATTGTTGTCGTTGTATTTTTGATGAGCACGACACACAAATATTATAATATATTTAACATATCAAATTTCAAAAATTATTCTTTTTTTAAACTCCTTATCAAGTCAAATACTATGTTCATATGGATAAAAATGAAGGAAGTAATATTTATTTAAAATTAAAACTTATTAGTTTTAAACTTGCGAGAATTTCCCAACAACTATATCCACAATACCTAAGGGCTCGGGTGAGTTTTGGATTATGAGAGTACAGTACAGCTATGGACCTCCAGGTGAAACCTGTTACGTGTGGGCAATATAGAAGAAAAAAGGTGATAATGTAGAGTATGTATCAAGGGATAAACTCAAAATTAGGGGTGAAATTAAAAAATAGTCATATTTACTTACAGTAATTAAAAAATAGTCACGATTTTAAAAGTAATCGAAATTTAATCACTATTTATGTAAATATAAATTTTAAAAAAATTATTTTTTAAAATTCAAAAAATATTCCGGCATAATATATTGGAGTTCGAATTTTTTACATGTTAACTTCCAGCATAATATACCGAAGTTCCAGCATAATATATTGGTCTAGCATAATATGTTGGAAGTCCATACACAAGTGCGTTAATCTTCAGTATATTATGCTAGAATTTTTTGTGTTACAGTAAAATAGTAATTATTTTTCAATGACTTTGCAAACGCTAATTATTTTTTAATTACCAATCCAAAAACTGGCTTAGCCCGTATTATTTTTACCGAAATTAGTTCATAAAAACGCGAGCGAAAAGGACTGCAACGCGAACAGTGGACCAAGTAATGAATCCACTACCAAGACATGGCGGCTGATATTCATAGCCCGTGGGCCTATTAAAATGAAACTTTATCTCTCCGTGTCCCAATTTGTTTGATACAGTAAAAACAAAAATCAATTTTAGGCGTGATTTTGAACACAATTTTTTAATTTTTTAAATATATTACATATATACTAGTCTTAGGCGCATTGCGCGTGTATATCATCACATAAATATTATATTAAAAATTATGTTTAAATTATAAAATATTAAATATAAATGATAACATTGGCCCTAAATAAGTAACTTGAGAAAGGTAGAAACTTCGTTATATAGATATTCTAAATCATCATTCAATTTAGTCAGCTTAAACTTTGTGTCAGTTTTATAACTTTATTGTTTCAGTTTACAAGTTATCAAAGTATTCCCTTTTAGTTTAGCAAATACAGATAGTCCTCGAATATTTAAGAGTTTTTGTGCAAATATTTTTGGAAAGTTGTACTCTAAGTTGATTCTAGAAGACAAACATAATCAACTATACTTTTGTTATGATGTACGGTTGAGTTATGGGAAAGGGTCTAATTAAACGACACATGACAAGTGTAAAGATAAAAAATGTGAATTTGGAATGTAAATACCGGGTGTGAGAACCGTTAATAGATAATGATTCAAATGAGCCAAATAGTGTAATGCCAATGGCATGAATACATCCCATTTTTAACGTGCGGTATAGATATGTCATTTCTTAAAGTTTGATAGTATATTTGAACCTTTTTTCCGTAATTCTAAATTGAAAATTGAATCTTTTGATCTTTTAAAGATTTGTGAATAAGAGGTGGTCCTATAGCTCATAAAAGAAAATTGATAAAATAAAAATGTGAAGCCTAAAATGTTGATTTAAATATTTTACAACAAGCTGTTATTTGTTAGGATGAATGAAAAAAAAAATAAAATAACTAATAACAACTCATTGGATATATTTTGTCTCTAATATTTCATCATTGTTACGTCAAGTTAGCACTTTTATCAATCTAAGTCTTAATACTATATTAAGAATTTTTTCAACTGAAAAAATAATTCTTTTTGTATGATGAATTTAGAAAAGAATTGAGTAAGTTTTTTTGTCTAATAAGTTGGTTTCAAAAACTTAATAATTTGTTACTAAGGAAAATAATTTATATTTTGTTATTCAAATCTTAATAAAAGCTCCTCCCCAATTTTAAATATTTAAATGTAATAATAATTTTATCTACTAAGAGTTATATTGCCAAAGGATACAAATAAAAATCTTTCTCACATTTTACTTTTAAATCTTTGTTTTATAGAATTATTTGTGTTATTGACTTTTATCAACCATGCCTTTTCTCTCTCTTTTATAAATTTTTAAATTTTATCGAATTATAGGACCTGGGCGTATGCCCGGAATAGTATTCGGAGGTCCCTAGCTCAAGTTATGAATTTTTGATGAAAATTTAAAAGTCTGAAAATTAATTGTTTTTAAGAATTGATTGATGTTTGGCATTGTTAGTGTCGGGTCCGTATTCTGGTTCTGGAGCCCGGTACAGGTTCATTATGATATTTAAGACTTGTCTGTGAAACTTGGTGAGAAACGGAGTTGATTTGACGTGATTGGGACGTCTAGTTGAGAAGATATGAACTTTAAAGTGTTCTTGAGAATTTCATTTGATTTGGTGCTAAATTTAGAGTTCTAGCTGTTATTTTGGCGATTTGATCGCGCGAACAAGTTCGTATTATGGTTTTCATTCTATTAGCCTGACACGTTTCTCAACACTAACCTCCTTAGGCCCCACTATGTGAAATTATACTGGGTATGTTGTTGTTGTCGTTGTATTTTTGATGAGCACGACACACAAATATTATAATATATTTAACATATCAAATTTCAAAAATTATTCTTTTTTTAAACTCCTTATCAAGTCAAATACTATGTTCATATGGATAAAAATGAAGGAAGTAATATTTATTTAAAATTAAAACTTATTAGTTTTAAACTTGCGAGAATTTCCCAACAACTATATCCACAATAACATGTGAGTATGTGACAGTTCCGATACATGACAGTACTTGTCTCCCTACCGACAACTCAACTTAACCCTGATTAATGTCTGATTCAGATCTGAAGCTCCTAACCCTGGTTAACTTAACTCTCCATTTTCCAACATCCTGACGTAATAAAAGGCACGTATCTTCGCTTCTCTGCAGTACAAAACACTCGTTACAGTTCTCCTCAGACAAAGAGAAGATTTGTTGCAAGCTACTCAGCCAGTAAAAGCAAATTCCATTTTTGACCTCCGCTCCGTACAGCAATGGCGTCCTCATCATTTCCAGAAGAAGTATTAAAGCACCTGTTCTCGTTTTTAACCTCAGATAAGGACCGGAACAGTATATCCTTAGCGTGCAAATCATGGTACGAGATTGAGAGGCGGTGCAGGAGGAAAGTATTCATAGGAAGCTGCTACGCCGTTAGCCCTGAAATTATGATCAGACGGTTCCCTACTGAAGTTAGATCCGTGAAGCTGAAAGGGAAGCCACATTTTGCGGACTTTAATCTAGTACCTGAAGGTTGGGGTGCGTATGTACAACCTTGGATTGCTGCAATGTCGGGGACTTATACTATGCTTGAGGAGATTAGACTTAAGAGAATGGTTGTGAGTGATGAGTCTTTGGAGTTGATTTCTACTTCGTTTGAGCATTTTAAGGTGTTGGTGTTGTTGTCTTGTGAAGGGTTTACTACTGATGGACTTGCTGCAATTGCTGCTAACTGCAGGTCAGATTTCTGTTACGTGTCATTTTTTTGGTATAGTACACGTCAGATTACCTTTTTGCCTTTTTTTAAAAAGTTACTGATGAGTATGTTAGTTCTTACCTGGAGAATAAAGTTTTAAACTTTGTGCTTCTGGTAGCTCGTTTGTGGTTGCATTGACTTCAAATTTGAACCTTTTTTTCTGGTCAATGTTGACTCTGTGGTGAGTCCAGGATTTGAACTTATGAGTTCGAGTTCAGGATTTAAACTTATAGGTTGGATTCCACCACATACCATTTAGTGATTAAGGACAATTTCGAGCCAAAATTGTAACAACGAGGATATTGATGAGCTAAAGTTAGACCGTTTGGCGAAACACAAGGGCAAAATTGGACCTTTTACCTTTATCAATCAAGAAAATAACAAAGCTTATATTTTGTCTTTAATTTTTCATTTTACTGAGAATACACTGTAGAGGAATTGATATTTTTTTTAACAGGACAAGGACTTGCATTATTCACTTTTCCTAAATTTACAGAATGAATCATGGTTAAATGTTGCTTGCTCCGTGGGTAATATGGATCTGATTTTCTTACCGTGAAGTTCAAAATCTTTTGTTTGTTTGTTAGTATTTAGTAGGTTCTATGCCTGTGCTGTTACGCGTCTATGTTTAGTTGAGCAGAGAATCAAAAGGTCTTTCATTTGTTCCAGTCAAATTTTCCCTTTTGCATCCCAGTTGTCACTGAAGCTTTATTATGGAAATGCAAACTAGTTGATTTCATTAAAGCATGTAATGCTGAACTTGCTACTCTGTATGTGCTGTTGCACACACAGTGATTAAGTATGCAGTTCATATTTAGAGAAAAGTATCCTCCTTTAGTTAGCTTCCGTTTCTTTATTTATGGTGCTTTGGTTGGAGCCACCGTGTTATATCTGGTTGGGGCTTATAATGGAGTACATCCGCGGTGCTAATACTACTTCAAAAAGGAAAAAAAAATTGGATGCCACTGTGGTTCAATGTAACATGCTTAATTGGAGAATTTAGGAAACGGAGTACTGGAAATATACTTGTTCTGACAGTTCAATTCTCCTGTGTCTTTTGACTTTTAGATTTTATTCTAGTCCCCTTTCTTGAAATTGTTATTCGGATTCTTTGGACCATATTCTCATGCAACTCACAATGTGCTGCAGAAATCTGAGAGAACTGGACTTGGGAGAAAGTGAAGTGGAGGACCTAAGTAGCGATTGGCTCAGTTATTTTCCTGATAGCTGTACTTCACTGGTTTCACTTAACATTTCTTGTTTGGGTTCTGAGGTCAGCTTCTCAGATCTGGAGCGTCTGATTGCTCGCTCTCCTAATTTGAGGACTCTTCGGCTCAATCATTCTGTTCCCCTTGAGAAGCTTCCTAACCTACTGCTGGGCGCTTCCCAGTTGGCTGAATTTGGGACAGGTGCCTTCTCTTCTGAGGTACAGTCTGATATTTTCTCAAACCTGGAAGAAGCTTTTTCAGGCTGCAAGAGACTTAAAGGCTTGTCTGGATTTTGGGATGTCGTGCCAGCTTACCTTCTAGCTATATATCCAGTTTGCTCCGGACTCACCTCTTTGAATTTAAGCTATGCTACTATTCAAAACCCTGATCTTAGCAAGCTCATAAGTCAGTGTCACAATTTGCAGAGATTGTGGGTATGTTCTAGCTTGCTTTTACTATTGTACTTGTCTCGTGTTCTCGATATTGAAACCATAAACAACTTTTTTTCCGGAGAAAAGAGAGAACATTCTAATAACTCATGTCAATTCTGGTGACAGGAAGGGACAAACAGTTATATGAAAGACATCTATCAATCTGAATTAAATGCTAAAGATTTTTTGATCGGTTCTTTTCATGTGGTTTTGAAGTCTTTCCTGTCAAAGTGGTTCTTTAATTTTTCTTGCTACATGTTTGGTATATCATTGCTTAGTGTTTAAAACACTTCAATTTGAATGAATGTGATCGCAGGTACTAGACTACATTGAAGATACTGGTCTTCAGATGCTTGCCGCTTCCTGTAAGGACCTTCAAGAACTTAGGGTGTTTCCTTCTGATCCCTTTGCTCCAGAACCAGATGCTTTACTTACAGAGCAAGGCCTTGTAGCTGTCTCAGATGGCTGCCCTAAGCTCCAGTCGGTTTTATACTTCTGCCGCCAAATGACAAATGCCGCTTTGGTTACTATTGCTAGAAACCGTCCTAACATGACTCGTTTCCGCTTGTGTATTATTGAACCTCGAACTCCTGATTACTTGACTCTTGAACCGCTTGATACTGGTTTTGGGGCAATTGTGGAAGAATGCAAAGAGTTGCAACGGCTTTCTCTTTCTGGCCTCCTTACTGACCGTGTGTTTGAGTACATTGGAACCCATGCTAAAAAGTTAGAGATGCTTTCCATTGCTTTTGCTGGGGATAGTGATCTGGGCCTCCACCATGTGCTATCTGGTTGCGAGAGCCTCAGAAAACTAGAGATCAGAGACTGCCCCTTTGGCGACGATGCTCTTTTGTCTAATGCTGCAAAGCTGGAGAGTATGCGATCCCTTTGGATGTCTTCTTGTTCGGTAAGTTTTGGAGCCTGTAAGCTGCTAGGTCAGAAGCTGCCTAGGCTTAATGTTGAAGTTATAGATGAGAGGGGTCCCCCGGATACGCGGCCAGATAGCTGCCCTGTTGATAAACTTTACATTTACCGAACAGTGGCTGGACCAAGGTTTGACATGCCTGATTATGTTTGGACAATGAATGAGGATGCTGCACTGAGGATTACTGAGCCATAAAGCAAAGGGAATTTCACATTAGCTTCTTCAACGGGAGATTGCAGGTATTGCATTTATGTTCTTTATCCTCCCTTATTTGTTTAATCGGGAGTTATGTAGTCGCACTGGTGGTTGAACTGTGACACGGCAGCCAAAATGTGTTTGGTTCAGGAGCTCACATGCTATCCACTTTTGCCTCTTGGCTGATCTAATTTATAGCATCTACTTATAAGGAGTTTTAAACTCTTTACATGTTGCTGTGTCTCATTGCAAGTAAGAATTATAGTATTCTTTTGAGGGGAAGGGTAGCATGTTCACTGTGTACCTGCTATTTGCAGACTTTTGCATTGTTATTCAGCAATCAGCTATTTTCATTCTCTTTCTTGGTAACTTGTTCTTCTAATGAGATGGTGCCATCATGTAATACTAGTTAAACTAGCCAACGGACTATTTAGTTTCCATGTATAAAATGTCTTTTAGAGAATAAACTTTGTTGAGCCATAAATTCGAGAACATTTCAAGCCTCCCATCCTATTTCAATGGAACATGATGCGGATAGGAATTTCAACTGGTTGGTTAGTTTTTATTCATCTATAACTCTGGTGTGTTCATGTTCCAGTAGTTTGTATTACATAGAACTTTTGATTTATAGCTCTGAAATTTGCAACTGGTTTGTTTTGTTTACAGGAGCATTAGCTTTTATGGATATGGAACAAAAAATACTATGATATGCACCGAGTGTAGCATCTGAAAGATTCCAACTTGGGGGGATAGATAAGGAGATTATTGTGGGTATGTTCACTTTTTTAGCATCAAGCTCGGCTTCTTACAAACGCCTGATGACTGGTGAAAACGATGATATTGGGGAAAAAAATGGATCCAATTGCCTAGGCCTCCTCCCTATAGTTGTACCACAGGTGCAAGGTAGATTCCAAAATTTTAAGTCAGGGTATTATTGTGGTCACTAATTTCTTTTTGTAATAATGGTTGTACCACTGTGAGCAAGTGGTACTCAAGATTTTATAGGATAGTTCTATGTTTATTGTTACTTTTTTGACAATAAGTATTAGTGAGTAACACTGCACTTACTAATGGAGATGCACATCCAATCTTGCCGTAGCCACATCCCACATATATAAAGGAGAAGAAAAGAAACTATAAAATAGTGGGAATATTGGCATTTTCTCATGTGATATAAACGAGAAAAATGGACCAAATAATGACAGGACAAATAGACAGACAACAACATAACAAAGTGGGTCGAGTAGGTACACTGTGGACACTTTTTATTACCACTTACCCGTCAATGCTATGGCTGTCCAACGGGACGATATTTAGTCGGGACGAAACGGTAGGTCCATCCCATCCCGTTTTAACGGAACGAAACGGGACGGACGGTAGGCCCATCCCGTCCCGCTAACAAACGGGATGGGACGGAACGGGACAGGACGAGACGGGTTCGCGGGCCTTAAGTGTCGTTTTAAAAAAAAAATTATTTAAGCATTGAGTTTGGCAACGGCTATTCTTTTGACAATGACTAAGTTTTTAAAATTTACAACAGCTAGTTTTTTGACTTATTTAATAAACTTAAAAATTAAACGGAAATTAGGAAACAAAGTAAAGAATTATAAAATATTAAAACAAAAGACTTGTAATGAAATATTCTAGTAATTATAAATTTATAATAGAGTTATAATTTATTTATTTTAATTTCAAGCCATTAAGTAACTAAGTAAGAGTGTAAGACAATTCATAAAAAAATTCAACACTTAGAGCCTTTTATTTTATTAATAGAACTTTCAAATCTCACATACAAATATAATTCTTTTGAAGAGCACCTAATCTACGCAGCCACCTTCTAGGAAAGGTTCTGTTTAAACTAGGCCTCTTAGTAGCCAATTACAAATTATCATACTAATATTTGTAAGCTCCTATATAACTTCGTTGTAACTTATCTATAAGTTCTCTCAGACATTGTTCTGGAATTGGCAATGTTGATTGATGTTCCATGAGTTCCATGCCGTCATAGCTCCCAGNGTTCGCGGGCCTTAAGTGTCGTTTTAAAAAAAAAATTATTTAAGCATTGAGTTTGGCAACGGCTATTCTTTTGACAATGACTAAGTTTTTAAAATTTACAACAGCTAGTTTTTTGACTTATTTAATAAACTTAAAAATTAAACGGAAATTAGGAAACAAAGTAAAGAATTATAAAATATTAAAACAAAAGACTTGTAATGAAATATTCTAGTAATTATAAATTTATAATAGAGTTATAATTTATTTAATATAATTTCAAGCCATTAAGTAACTAAGTAAGAGTGTAAGACAATTCATAAAAAAAATTCAACGCTTAAAGCCTTTTATTTTATTAATAGAACTTTCAAATCTCACATACAAATATAATTCTTTTGAAGAGCACCTAATCTATGCAGCCACCTTCTAGGAAGGGTTCTGTTTGAACTTTGAACTAGGCCTCTTAGTAGCCAATAAAAAATTATCATACTAATATTTGTAAGCTCCTATATAACTTCGTTGTAACTTATCTATAATTTCTCTCGGACATTGTTCTGGAATTGGCAATGTTGATTGATGTTCCATGAGTTCCATGCCGTCATAGCTCCCAGTGCTAAATATCTCATTGTATTCTTCTTCTTCCGTAATTTCACCACCTGTTGTTTCCATAGATTTATATTTATCAAACATTGATCTAACATAAGAATATATGTTAGCTTGGCAGTCTTCGAGAGATGGTTGTTCATTTTCTTGAATTGCTAAATTCTCATAAATTTTACGAACAAGTCCATTTGCACCTCTTAATTTTAAAGATGGGTTAAGTATAGTAGAAATTAAATAAACTTGGG
>AWOL01S0076282.1:0-15813 GCA_000715115.1 Nicotiana otophora | reverse complement strand
AAGTAAAGAATTATAAAATATTAAAACAAAAGACTTGTAATGAAATATTCTAGTAATTATAAATTTATAATAGAGTTATAATTTATTTATTATAATTTCAAGCCATTAAGTAACTAAGTAAGAGTGTAAGACAATTCATAAAAAAATTCAACACTTAGAGCCTTTTATTTTATTAATAGAACTTTCAAATCTCACATACAAATATAATTCTTTTGAAGAGCACCTAATCTACGCAGCCACCTTCTAGGAAGGGTTCTGTTTAAACTAGGCCTCTTAGTAGCCAATTACAAATTATCATACTAATATTTGTAAGCTCCTATATAACTTCGTTGTAACTTATCTATAAGTTCTCTCAGACATTGTTCTGGAATTGGCAATGTTGATTGATGTTCCATGAGTTCCATGCCGTCATAGCTCCCAGTGCTAAATATCTCATTGTATTCTTCTTCTTCCGTAATTTCACCACCTGTTGTTTCCATAGATTTATATTTATCAAACATTGATCTAACATAAGAATATATGTTAGCTTGGCAGTCTTCGAGAGATGGTTGTTCATTTTCTTGAATTGCTAAATTCTCATAAATTTTACGAACAAGTCCATTTGCACCTCTTAATTTTAAAGATGAGTTAAATATAGTAGAAATTAAATAAACTTGGGGAATAGGGAAAAAATACTTTTTAAATTTTGCAATCATTTCATTAATGGCCGGTGCATAAGTTGGATTAATTTTGCAATCATTTCATTAAGCTAGTTGCTACAGTTATGTTAGCACTTAGCAGAAGTATTATCTAAGGTGATAGTTACAATTTTATCAATGAGTCCATAAAAATCAACAATTTGTAGAACAGTAGTTGCAATATATGCTCCAGTGTGTTTTGAATCAACAAATTTATAACCAATAATACGTTTTTGCATGTTCCAGTGATGATCAACCCAATGACATGTAACAGTTCAATAATCACAACCATTAGGACTACGACCTATATCAGATGTGATAGACACTTTACAATCTAAGTGAAAAAATACAGAACGAATATACTGAAGATATTCGGTTTGAAATTTAAAAACATCATTTTTAACCGTGGTCTTAGGAAAACCTTAAAAAGTAGGATTATAAGTTTCTTGTATATAATGCACAAAGAAAAATAGGATGCGGGACGGAACAGGACAAACGGGACGAAATGGTCATCCCGTCCCATCCCATGTCCCGTTTAACATGGGTCCATCCCATTTAGAATTAAGTGGGACGGGACGGGACGCAGGACGTCCCGTTGGACAGCCTTAGTCAATACTACCTATGCATCTGATTTTATTCCACACATCAAATTATACTGCAGACAGTGCTTGCATCGCTCAGACATTACTCGTTAGTCCTTAGGGGTTGATATCGTTAGTAGGAAAAGCTATTGAAAAAGAATCTATCAATACTTGTGTTTATGTCAAATCACATTACTATACTATAATAAAGCAATACATTGTGGTGAAAATACACATTTATTAACCATAATTGGTAGTAATACAAACAATAATCATACTACCGTGATTTGATGTAATAATATTTTCCAATTGTATGTAAAGTGTTAAATGCAAGCAGTAATTATTGACCAAGAGAATACAACAACAACAACAACAACAACCCAGTATAATCCCACTAGTAGGATCTGGGGAGGGTAGTGTGTACGCAGACCTTACCCCTACCCTGGGGTAGAGAGGCTGTTTCCAATAGACCCTCGGCATCCTTCCCTCCAAGAACTTCCCACCTTGCTCTTGGGGTGACTCGAACTCACAACCTCTTGGTTGGAAGTGGAGGGTGCTTCCATCAGACCAAGAGAATGTACGAGTAAAATTATGCTACAATTGAGCTCGGATTACACCCAATTTTCCAGGCAACGCTGGATAACTATGAACTTGTAATGGTTATATCGTTTGTCACAAGTTGCTGCATAGGCTGCAGTTAATTTACAGTCCATCCACTTACTGTTGGTATCTGTTTTGCAACCCAGGACAGCATTTCCAGCTGAAGACGTTACATTGACCAGATCATGTTTAGCGACATAAATTGAAGGAAATCATACACGCGTAATATTTTTCTTTTCTTTGATACCAAAACTTAAACAAAAACTTTTACATTCATAACCAGCTGCCCTGCACACAAAACTACTGAATTTTGCTACATTGCGTACTTCCATAGCACTGCTTACATAATAATTCATCACAGCTACTTTTACATCCTCCAGTGTGTCATATGTATATAAAATATCCAGAAAACCCAACATAAGTTCATAAGAATAATGCTACAACCTAACCTCTGTTTTCTCCAAAAATCTCCTTTTGGGTGGGTTTGGGTTGGGGGGAGGGTTGAGGGGTAGCCTAACCTTTTGATCCTTGAAGTGTTTCCAGAATATGTTCTATTCTGTACTTCATGACAGGTTGGCCAGACTTAGTTTTCTTGAACATTTTCTCCCTTAGCCTTTTCCTTCGAGATTCAGCTCGATGTCTTTCTTCTTTTTTTGCTAGAATAGTGGCCTCTCTCTCCGTCCTTGCCTTCTCTTCCTCCTCCCGTTTCCTCTCATATAGTTCTCTCAGGCTTCGAGCACTATATTTCTGGTTCTTCTTATTTTTGCTATCCACCTTATCAGTCTTTTCAATCTCTTCTTCATCCTGATATAGCAATTGGAATTAGAATAAACACCAACCTCTCATTCCTAGTTCCAATTACTCAATAATGTAGCATGAAAGTAGAGGACAATAACACAACCCAGAGATGTCATAGATCAAAGCATGTTCATACTATATATCAGCTAAGTTGAGCATTTCCCAAATGATTAAGTTCCATAATTACACTACATTCTAAGCCATTTTGAAATGAACTTTAGGTTGTCCACATAAAGCGCATGTCTTCATGCTTTAACCAAATTGAATTAGACTTTGCACAATGTAGAATGAAACAAAAGGAACAAACAAGAAATGGATAATAACAAACCTCTAGTTGTCTTGCACCCTCAGAAGGCTCTCCTTGTTGCTTAACTATCCTCTTATATTTACTCACATATTTGGCGTTCTTATAGAACTCCCTTTGCTTCTCTGCGCAAAATAACAGCGTATAATACATAAGGAATAGTTACACGACAATGGCAGACACATGAACTTAACAAGGGAACTTCAAGAGGATAAGCATACTGATCAAAATTGTGGGCAAACATCCATATATAAGAGTAAAATCTGACATTTATCTCCACTAAAGTAAGAAACTCAGTAACTCCCCTCAGCAGGATAAAAACAAAAACAATTGGGAAATCAGTTAAAAATTCCTCTTGTGCTTTCTATTGTCTACTGCCTATTGAAATTGCATGACACAACACCTCATTAAGCACAAGCAGGAGTATCTATAATCATTAGTGTTGTTCTTAAGCCCTAAAGTGAGGCTCAAAATATGTTGAGCGCTTCGCCTCGCTTTGTGAGCGCTTCAGTGTTGCATCAAGGCTCTAAGCCATACTTTTACTTGCCGCCAATGAGTGTAATCCTGAAAAGGCGACACTAAATAATTGATATTTCACTTCTTCATAAAAATAATAATAATTGATATTTCACCTTTTTCAATTTCTTTGTCCATATATTTGTTATTCATGCTTATAATTATTAGTCTTATACTACATATTTTTCCTCTTTCTCTAGTTGCACCTTTTTTCTTTAAAACCCACGATTTATACGGCCCTTGGACCATTTTTCAGGCCTTAAGAATGAGTTATATAGCATTCAAAGCTAATAATTAATACCAAAAAAAGGCTAAATTGAGATAAAGCGAAAAATGAGGTTCTTTTTTGGAGAGAAATTTACTTATGATGGCAGGGTTGTAATTATTGCTCTTGGTTTTGGCATTGGCAAATGCTTCCAGAGATAAGCCTCCTCTTCCTCCTAATCTTTGCATATTCTTCTTCACATTCTTCTTCGAGTTTGAGCCTTTGATTTTCTTATTTGTGTCCATCTCACGCGCATCTTTTGCGTCTGCAATTTTCTTCATAACGCTAGAGAGAGAAAGCACGCCTACTTAAAATTGGGGCTGATAAACTTCAATCTGAAACCCTAGATTGCAGAGAATGAAGACGAGGGTGATGAATCTCCTACAGAAGGTTTAAGATGGGCTCATCAATTGACCTGCTAATCCAATACGAACCCTTCTAAAATGGAGGCCCAATAGGCTCACTACTACACTACCTAGTGGGGCCAGCCCAAAATATTTGCAGAAATGGCACCAAGTAGCCACTCTACAGGGCTACTATTTAGGAATTAGTCAATGTGTCCTGAATTTTAGTTTTCTAGTTTAATTTCAGGACATTTGTGTTATGAATTGTCTTGAAATTAAGATTTTTTGACAAGGTGAGTTGCTCTGATGGTAAGCACCCTCCACTTCCAACCAAGAGGTTGTGAGTTCGAGTCACCCCAAGAGCAAGGTGGGGAGTTCTTGGAGGGAAGGATGCCGAGGGTCTATTGGAAACAGCCTCTCTACCCCAGGATAGGGGTAAGGTCTGCGTACACACTACCCTCCCCAGACCCCACTAGTGGGATTATACTGGGTTGTTGTTGTTGTTGTTGTTGTTTGAAATTAAGATTTTAGTTTAAATTTTCAGGACAAAATAAGTACTGACTAATCTCTTAATAGCAACCCTAAGAATAGTTGTTTGTGTACTTTCCCCAAATATTTTTACCAAGTACAAAAAGACTCGAGGATTTGCACAAATAGGATACTTTTGTGCTGATATTTATGTTCTGTCCCTACTAGTGAGAAATTGACATTTTTAAGTTTAATGAAAAATATATAAACTAAAATATCCTCAACTTTATGATCTGCAGCCCCAACCTTCAGTTCCAGCAGTTACAAATAGCACTATGTGCTAGATATAGTTATTTTACCAATTTAAAGAGGTTGGGTAATAAGTGAATTATCTTTATTTATTTTTAAACATAGGAGCAAGAAAAGTCTAACTAGACAAGAGTTCAAACTCATGATGTTGTGGTTCAAATTAGAATTTTTGCCAAGTTTAGCAAACTTCTTTTAAGTTGCATACTATTATAAGTAGTCCCAAAAGTTTGAGATTTCCAATTATACGTAATTGACGAATTTACAAAAACAGAATCTTCATTGCAAGTTTAATAAGTAAGTTACTTGTTAGCAAGTTTAATAAGTAAGTTACTTGCTAACGTATATGGTACGAATTTACTCACCCGAATTTATACTCAAACAATGAATGTAAGACATGCGTCTTTCATCCACACATATATCACTTAATTAACCATGATTATGTAATATATATTCCCACTTTAATTTTTGATTGATATGGCTCAATTGTTTGGTCCCATTACGCAAATGCGATACTAATTTTAAATTCAGTTAATGTAGTTCAGACAAACGCAAGCAAGAGCCATACATTCACCAATTAGTCCCTTTGTAGTGTGTCACCAAACTTACAAGAGCCCAGAGGTAACCATTTGTGTATAGAGTTGGAGCCAAGGTTTCATTTCAGTGGATGTAACAATTACATTCATTGTTCTTTTTGTGGTAATCGATGCAAACTCAGCATATATATATGTTATTTAACTATACTTGTTCTGCTTTGTGATACTTTCTGAAGATTTTCACTAAGCAACAGGATAAGCTTTATCGGATGATTATTGCCCATATTCTTTACAGTTTAACGGCCGATCACTAGAAGAAATGAATCAAAATGAAAAAAGGAAAAAACAAGTAGAGGCAGTTGCCTGTTCCATGTAAAAAATACACCACTTAGATCAAGCTGAGAATATAATGTCCATTGCCCATGTCATTGGGGATCTTCGCCAGTACCAATCATGCGGGTGTTGTATGAATTACAATGCTTGCATTTGTGGCCAAGAATGTGAAAAAATGCTCTGCCAGTACTATTGCAGTCATTGCAGAGAATTGGAACCTGCAAAGTCAAAGCTCAACCTCTATTATCCAGCTTTTTCCGCATCACAATAAAACATTACCTTCTGGAAAAGAAATTTTTTACCTTCAAAACAACATCTCAACAAAAGATTTTCTTCTAAAAAAAGAAAAATCGAGATAAAACAGTTAAAGACGTGGCCGGATCTGTAAGATAAACATGCATTGCCTTCAGGGACAAATATCTAAGTTCACTCTCAAACTATACCCCACACCTCACCCATTTCTTTCCAATATTCACCAGCAAAGCTCCATGCCAAAACCATCATAACTCCTCCATTTCTGCTAGGTAATCCCCCCCCCCCCCCGGTCAGTTAAAAAGGAGAAAATAAAGCAGAAGAGAGAAGAAATTTTGCTAAAAGAGGTTCCTATGACTCCAACTCAAGAGCCTGTTGCAATTAAGTTTCTTGCGACTTGTCCCCCTCCCCCCCACCACAAAAAAAAAAAAGGAAGCCTTATGCGCAATTTGCTTCTAAATCTATATGAAAGGAAACACATGAATCCAAAATGGACAGCAACATTTAAACGTAAAGAGAGTACCAAAACAACATTTTACCGACAGGAAAGAGCCGCTTACCTCGTAACGATATTCTTCAGGCATGGCTGTTGCCTCAATCTATACAAAAGAAACTTGATCATCAGTAAACAGTCATAATGTCATAATGTGCTATGGTTTATATCATGCACTAAAGTATTCTGCAATACTTAGACGACAAACATGAGAAGATTATATTGAGTAGAAATATTTGCATATGAATAAACATGTCTGCTGTCTGTCCTAACAAAATAAAAAAACATAAAATCAACTAATCATCCAGCTCCAGGAAATGCACTCCTATACGACCTAACAGTGCATGTCTAATGGTGGTAACCACAATTAAGCTGGAGAGAGGAATTACAAAGAATTTAAGTATCCTCTAAAACACAGGAATCCCAAGGACCGAGAAAGCTTGATGGACCGCCAGGGAACTGTTTGCCTCAAATCATTGTTAAGTGACAACATTCACAAAGTCTAATCTTCAATTGTTTTATCACCAATCAACAGATCAAAAGTAAAGGTACACCAGAAAGTACCCAAGGGTGTGGTCAATGAAGTGGGAGAACCATGAGATCTCAGGTCCAAATCCCAGCAGAGTCAAGAAAATACTAGGAGACGCTTCCCAAATCCCAACTGCCATAGCCTTGGTGGGTAGAGTTACCCGGTATCTATGCGGATCATAGTACATCAGGTACATTGTAGAATTGTTTTATATTTTTTGACAGAGAAACGAAGGAAACGAAGGAGGAATGCAACACGAGGACTTCCCAGGGGGTAACCAGGTACCGATGGAATAGTTAATGTGACACAAGCTAACCTGGACACCACCGTCTCACGCACACACATATAAAAAAATAAAAAAAAATAAAAAATAAAGTGGGATAATATCATCCAAAGTACAAAGTATTTATCACAAATACCCCACTTGATTTCACCTCCCTTCATATACTTTCTTCTACGTTGAAATATCTGAGGTACTTCTAGGCTTTAATGATAGGGAATCAAAATATTTATCACGGATACCATGCTCGGGTACACCTCCCTTCCTATTTGTGCTTCCTTATTGAAATATACTTCTAGACTTTAATCACTGCGAACCATAGCATCAAAGCTAGAAGTCACATCTCCCACTACTCCTAAGTAAGAAAAGTAAAAACTACGGAATAAAAAGGGCATCTGTCAAAAGCCCTATTCTCAATTCGACACGGCCAAGAGTTTTATGTCCAATTACGGGAGGGTTTAGAAACCCTGCAAGTTGCAAAAAGCTTTCTGGAATAACAATTTAGCACATATCCAACAGTAAGATAATTTTGGTGATTGCTGCACCAGGCTTACATCCTAACCAGTTTTCAACAGCCATCGACAGATTGGCACAATTTACTAAATCAACATGAAATCTTCTAAGGAATTTCCAGAATTTAATCCCTAATATCAATGTACCAAGACCATTTTCCCTCTAGTATATCCTATCTATATATATAACTATACTTTTATGTTCTCATATCATGCCATTTCACATAATGGTAACTTCTAATATATGTCTAACTCGAAGCAGACATGAAGCCAAGGTCTTCTTCTCCGTTTTCCCCGCATTCTTCTTAATAGTCCTTCTGAAATTCTGCAAATGCACTGCAGAGTATTTCGTTTAGAATCAGTTACATTTATCCCTAGTCACATCTCATCTAAACTTAGTCCTACGAACTTCCGAGTTAATATCTTATTTTGACATCAAATCTAAGAAGGGGAGCCTTGGCATAACTGGTAAAATTGTCGTCATGTGACCAGGAGGTCACGGGTTTAAGCCGTGGAAACAACCTCTTGTAGAAATGCAGGGTAAGGCTGCGTACAATACACCCTTGTGGTCCGGCCCTTCCCCCGATCCTACATATAGCAGGAGCTTAATGCACCGGGCTGCCCTTTTTTTTTAACATCAAATCTAACTAATTACTAACATTAGATCTCCAGACCAATACCTAATGCTTGATCACTAGTTGCGCATTTGTTAGCATACTTACTGTGCTATGTCAACAGGTTTCAAGGGTGATCCCAAAAGTCTTACAACAAAATGCACGTTATTGCCAAATGAAATCGGACTCCACAAACTATAATTCAATATCAGATATACCATCAAAGACCCATTGTAACATAGACAACCATAAGAAATAACTTCTAAAATATAAACTTGATACAACTTAATTTTCTACAGAGGAAGAATCAAAAGTCAAAGCAAGTTTTAAATGATTTGTCTTCCACTGTCGCAGAATATGAATTAGCTATCAAAAGATTTTGGAGCACTAAACTTCTAAAAAAGTAATACACCTATTTCAGAAGCAAAAGCACAAAACAAAGTTATAATGTGACGGGACAAAAGATTTTTCCTTGGATATGCTTGTGTCACTTTCTCCACTTCCCAATCAGTTCAGAAGAACAACGATAGAATCTCATAATTGATGCTCATCTGGTGGCTTTCCCTGAGATGTAATGCAATCTACAAAGGACTTGTTGAATAAAGGGAGGCAAAAAAAAAGTTTCATTTCATTTACAAGGAAGAAAGAGGAAAGTAAGAAGCCAAATGAAGAAAAGGAAGTGTAACTATGTTTCTATAATCTTATTTCCTTAAAATAAAGGTTTGAGCTTCAACTTAATTTTGAGACAAAACCCAATAAGGCAAAACACTGTTAGACCAAATCAACTTCAGTCGAGAAAAATGTTAGGGAGAAAAAGGACTGACTTAGATTTCTCTGTCTTTCAACCTTTTGTCAGTTTAAACTATATCAGCACTTTTGTTTCTTCTTTTGGGTGGGGAGGGGATGGCGAGGAGCCTGTGCATATATACCCATTCCTTTTCGTGGATGTATGAATAGTAGATATTCCTTGTAACAATTTACAAAATAAGATTTATGGATGAGCTTTGCACAGACAATAACTGAAAATTAAACAACATTATACCTCCAGATCTAATCTTTCCCAAGTTCCGGACATGTTGAGCACTGACTTAGAGCATATAGGGCAGCGATACCTATACAGAAAGGAAAGATGATTCCACTAATGCGTTTTATCCCAAAACCAGCGCAGGCTGACTGGTTTGCAGAAACAGAAGCAAAATAATTGTGTTATGCATAAACTTTACTGGTTCTGATGGATCATCTCAGTGTAGCATTCCATATGCATCGTATGTCCACACTTCATAATTGTGGTGCCTTTGACTGAGTCAAAAAGAAACTGGACCAGCCCAAAAGTTCAGTATTAGGGTATTGATCCAAACAAACCCATATGGCAAGTTAAGGCAGTGAAAGCCAAATGAAGTGCGGACTCAAACCTCATAACAGATGGGACAATGGTTCTTCATTGAGTTCTCCACGCATAAGTGATTATCACGCAGATCCACTGAATAGCATGATCCTGTTGCAGAAACAATATCACGAGAATTGCTAAAAAGGAAGTATACCTGATTTAGAGCATCAGATAAATAAAGGAACAAAACTTTGTGAATAGGATTCAACATTCGTTCATTTCAATGTCTTGAATTCCAGCATATATGCAGACATATGTATGAAGTCTTACCAACATAAGTTTGTCAAAACTTCATGCATGTAACTTGGGAAACATCAAGTGAAAGCCAAGGGGGATGGTTTACTACAAACCAAAGAACACTTATTAGGTGACCTCACTACAGGAGTAAGTTGGCGTTCAGGTTTTTGCCTTTATTATGACCAAGGTTTATTAATCGCTCAACTTTTCACAGACTTACAACCGAAATTCGTACTTTGTCAACATCTGACATGAAACATGTGTCGTCGCACCTCAGAAGGTTTACAGGACATCCTGACGTGAAACATTTTTACTTGAACATGCTTAATTTACATAAATGTGTTTTGTCTTTTATCCTTTCACAAAGACATGCCTAACCAGAACATTCCACAAAAATAATTATAAAGATTGGGAAGTCAAAAGAAACTTGAGAACTTGACCTCCAATCATTAACAATCTCCTCTAGACATGGACCAACCAATGAATCAAGAGAGAGGGAGAGGTAGAGGATTCAGCCGTATAATATGACAAGTTTCCTCAGATGCCTAATCTTATTCTGTTAGGCTGAGCAGCTATAGTTGTTTGACTTCCATTCCTTATTGGCTAGGAGTTGGTTTACTTCAGTGATACAGAAGTGCATAGAGTAAATAGTCAGCTTTGAGATGGTAGATGTAAACGGCAGTAAAATAAGAAGTATACAAGATCAACCTTCCTGTTCAGAGGATAACCCTTTACTACAATATAAGATATGCTATTCAAGGATTTAACAGAAAGGGCTTCGAGAAGCAGAATTCAAAAAGGAACTGTTAGAAAGAGATAATCTCCACCATTAATAATTTAAAGGAAAAATATCCATCCATGTTAGTGCAAGGAAGTCAATAATAGCAGCCAAACAACTAAGGCGAAGATGGCGTACCACATTTCCTGCAGTGGAAGAAGTTTTCTCGACCACCCACCCTGTATATAATCAATAGTCTATAAGCATCACACATGATAGATATATTTTGTTTAGATAGAACGAGTAAGAGAAGTGTTAGGGCAGAATGGAGGTTGAATACAATATTATCTAGTTTATCACCTGCAAATTCCACAGTCATCACAGTGAAATTGCCCCTTCGTTGTCTACAAGAAAAGAAAACTACTTGTGATATAAATGCATCAAATGAATTAAATATTAACAGACCAATCCAATTTTCAGAGACAATTAAAAATAGTAGCATTACATCGTCATCGTAAAATCTACAGATTTCACAGTAGTACTCCCCAAATTTGATGTCACACTTTGAACAGATCCCAGCAACCTATTCAGCAGAAGCAAGCAAAAAGTTATCCCCCACCAAAGTGGCCGAAATGTCCATTACTTGAGACACTCAAAGGATAGACAAGTGTAGCAACAGAGCTTAGCAAAACCTGTTGTTCAGTGTCGCATACAGCACAAACAACCTGTAACCAAAAAAAAATGAATCCAACTCAGTCCCTGTAAAAATGGAAAACCCAGAAAGCGTCATGAACTAAAACCTTCTCTCTAAAGAAATCAATAAATGAGCTAGACTCATACTTGTTTAACATCGTGGCGCACAAGTTCGTGACGTTCCTTGGGGTTGCTCAAAGCACTCTGATCCCAACAAACACAAAACTTTAGTAAAATCCACTACACAGTATATAAAGCGATCAGCAAGGGGTGACAGGGGAAGGTAAGGTTGATGTTGTACAGTTTGTAACATGTAAGTATCAATTAATGAGGCACCAGACCATTAAAGAAAGCACCTCATTATTAAGGAGACTGAGTTACAAAGTTAGAAAGTAATTTGGATTTTGAGCTCAAAAGAGAATACATGAGTTTTTTAGTGATTGTCCCCCATTTCCTAATAAAAATACTTGTCCACACATGTGATAAATGGAAATTGAGTTTATAGATATCATGGATGGATTTGGACCTGCGACTCAATTCAATTTTATTTGGGACAGTTAATTAGCAGAAGAACATATATTTAAGACTAACTGTTTACGTTTTTTTTCAGATAAGAAGTTTGTTCCACTTCCAAATAGGAGTAACACAAACCTTGGCATCGTTGTGGCAGTGACGGCAAGTGAAAATTTCATTGCAACAAGGAGCTCGGAGTTTACATCGTCGCCGATAATGTTCACATCTATTAATTTAATAAAAATAAAATAATAAAATCATTATACAAATTGGACGGAGACACAAAATGTATCGTAATAATCTATGTACCCGTAAAGCATTTTGCCGAAGTCTTCTCTGGAACTATTGTTATCATCGAGATCGTCTTGTTCAGCCGGAGCCGGCGGCGGTTGATTAACGGCAAAATTGTCACCGTCTTCCATGTAGAAGGTTCTAGAAGGACCTTTGGATTATGAGAGTACAGTACAGCTATGGACCTCCAGGTGAAACCTGTTACGTGTGGGCAATATAGAAGAAAAAAGGTGATAATGTAGAGTATGTATCAAGGGATAAACTCAAAATTAGGGGTGAAATTAAAAAATAGTCATATTTACTTACAGTAATTAAAAAATAGTCACGATTTTAAAAGTAATCGAAATTTAATCACTATTTATGTAAATATAAATTTTAAAAAAATTATTTTTTAAAATTCAAAAAATATTCCGGCATAATATATTGGAGTTCGAATTTTTTACATGTTAACTTCCAGCATAATATATCGAAGTTCCAGCATAATATATAGGTCTAGCATAATATGTTAGAAGTCCATACATAAGTGCGTTAATCTTCAGTATATTATGCTAGAATTTTTTGTGTTACAGTAAAATAGTAATTATTTTTCAATGACTTTGCAAACGCTAATTATTTTTTAATTACCAATCCAAAAACTGGCTAGCCCGTACTATTTTTACCGAAATTAGTTCATAAAAACGCGAGCGAAAAGGACTGCAACGCGAACAGTGGACCAAGTAATGAATCCACTACCAAGACATGGCGGCTGATATTCATAGCCCGTGGGCCTATTAAAATGAAACTTTATCTCTCCGTGTCCCAATTTGTTTGATACAGTAAAAACAAAAATCAATTTTAGGCGTGATTTTGAACACAATTTTTTAATTTTTTAAATATATTACATATATACTAGTCTTAGGCGCATTGCGCGTGTATATCATTACATAAATATTATATTAAAAATTATGTTTAAATTATAAAATATTAAGTATAAATGATAACATTGGCCCTAAATAAGTAACTTGAAAGGTAGAAACTTCGTTATATAGATATTCTAAATCATCATTCAATTTAGTCAGCTTAAACTTTGTGTCAGTTTTATAACTTTATTGTTTCAGTTTACAAGTTATCAAAGTATTCCCTTTTAGTTTAGCAAATACAGATAGTCCTCGAATATTTAAGAGTTTTTGTGCAAATATTTTTGGAAAGTTGTACTCTAAGTTGATTCTAGAAGACAAACATAATCAACTATACTTTTGTTATGATGTACGGTTGAGTTATGGGAAAGGGTCTAATTAAACGACACATGACAAGTGTAAAGATAAAAAATGTGAATTTGGAATGTAAATACCGGGTGTGAGAACCGTTAATAGATAATGATTCAAATGAGCCAAATAGTGTAATGCCAATGGCATGAATACATCCCATTTTTAACGTGCGGCATAGATATGTCATTTCTTAAAGTTTGATAGTATATTTGAACCTTTTTTCCGTAATTCTAAATTGAAAATTGAATCTTTTGATCTTTTAAAGATTTGTGAATAAGAGGTGGTCCTATAGCTCATAAAAGAAAATTGATAAAATAAAAATGTGAAGCCTAAAATGTTGATTTAAATATTTTACAACAAGCTGTTATTTGTTAGGATGAATGAAAAAAAAAATAAAATAACTAATAACAACTCATTGGATATATTTTGTCTCTAATATTTCATCATTGTTACGTCAAGTTAGCACTTTTATCAATCTAAGTCTTAATACTATATTAAGAATTTTTTCAACTGAAAAAATAATTCTTTTTGTATGATGAATTTAGAAAAGAATTGAGTAAGTTTTTTTGTCTAATAAGTTGGTTTCAAAAACTTAATAATTTGTTACTAAGGAAAATAATTTATATTTTGTTATTCAAATCTTAATAAAAGCTCCTCCCCAATTTTAAATATTTAAATGTAATAATAATTTTATCTACTAAGAGTTATATTGCCAAAGGATACAAATAAAAATCTTTCTCACATTTTACTTTTAAATCTTTGTTTTATAGAATTATTTGTGTTATTGACTTTTATCAACCATGCCTTTTCTCTCTCTTTTATAAATTTTTAAATTTTATCGAATTATAGGACCTGGGCGTATGCCCGGAATAGTATTCGGAGGTCCCTAGCTCAAGTTATGAATTTTTGATGAAAATTTAAAAGTCTGAAAATTAATTATTTTTAAGAATTGATTGATGTTTGGCATTGTTAGTGTCGGGTCCGTATTCTGGTTCTGGAGCCCGGTACAGGTTCATTATGATATTTAAGACTTGTCTGTGAAACTTGGTGAGAAACGGAGTTGATTTGACGTGATTGGGACGTCTAGTTGAGAAGATATGAACTTTAAAGTGTTCTTGAGAATTTCATTTGATTTGGTGCTAAATTTAGAGTTCTAGCTGTTATTTTGGCGATTTGATCGCGCGAACAAGTTCGTATTATGGTTTTAGACTTGTGTGCATGTTTGGTTTGGCACCCCAAGGGCTCGGGTGAGTTTTGGATAGGCCACGGGATGTTTTAGACTTTGAAAATGTGGTATATTGCTGCAGCATGTGTTCTGGCATGTCCTTCTTTGCGTTCGTGAAGGTACTCTTGCGAACGCGAAGAGTAAACTGGGCAGCTGAAGTTTTCTTCTTTGCAAACGCGAAGGCTTCGTCGCGAACGCGAAGCGATGGGGGCGTTACCCTTCGCGAACGCGACAAGCTCCTCGCGAACGCGTAGTGTTAGGCACACCTAGGGGAGGGTTGGTCATTCCTTCATCGTGAATGCGAGCAATGCCTCGTGAACGCGAAGGCTAGGAGGGAGTAGCCATCGTAAATGCGAGCAGGATCTCGCGAATGCGACAGTGGCCTCGCGAACGCGATGCACACTGTCGCCCAGTGCATAAAACAGAATCAAACACGGGTTTAAGCCATTTCTTCAACATTTTTCAAGAACCAAATGGGTAGAGGCAATTTTCAAGAGTCATTTTCTTCCCCAAAGTGTTGGTAAGTGATTCTAAACTATTTTCTTTCAATTACCCATTACATTTCTTGAATTATCAACCTAAAATATAGAGTTTTCATGGTAGAATTAGGGGTTAAGGTAGAAACTAGGAATTTCGGAAATTTGGAGATTTAGACCTCAATTTGAGGTCAGATTCCAAAACCAATTATATATTTGGGCTCGGGTGAATGGGTAAATGGATTTTGGTCTGAACCTCGGGTTTTGACCAAGTGGGCCCGGGGTCGATTTTTCGACCTTTTGGAGGAAATTTTGNACCTCAATTTGAGGTCGGATTCCAAAACCAATTATATATTCGGGCTCGGGGATGAATGGGTAAATGGATTTTGGTCCGAACCTCAGGTTTTGACCAAGCGGGCCCGGGATCGATTTTTCGACTTTTTGAAGAAAAATTTGAGAAATTTAATTTATGCAATATAATTGATTCCTTTAGCAGTATTTGATATTATTGAGTCATTTTTGAATAGATACGAGTGGTTTGGAGGTTAATTCCAGAGGAAAAGATGTGATTGAGAATTAAGTGGCCTTCGGAGCGAGGTAAGTGTTGTGTCTAACCCT
>AWOL01S0076274.1:1360-22702 GCA_000715115.1 Nicotiana otophora | reverse complement strand
GGGAATTTTACTGACCTCATCTGAAAATCTTCTGACGGTTGATTAGACATACGTATCTCCGCATTTAATGCCCCGAACACACATCATCCCACGATTCAGCATAACTTTTATAAGCTATCGAGGTAATTATGGCCACGAGTTTAACCGCCTAAACCTTTACTTATACGCATCAACCTCCTTTTATTCACACCTCATAATTCTCCAAACTCTTTCAAACTCTCTTCACTCAACCTGTACTCTGTTCTTCAACTTTTCTTTAATTTTCTTCATAAGAGAAAAGCTTTTCCTTCTTCTCTAACACAGAATGATTTCTTCTTCTAAAAACCTTAGTTCCTCAAAGAAAAAACACAAAGCCTATGAAGCTGCTCCTCCTACAGTGAGCTCGTCACAACTAAAAACTTTGAAGAGAAATTTCCTTCTGCTAACCCTCATACATAAGCCGTTGGCAGATACCCTTCTTCCATCCGTCCTTTCAGTATTCCTGTTGTGAAGGAAGATTGCCATTGCCAAAATTTAGACATTATCGCTCATGATCTGACGGAGCGGGTAACCTTACCCACGAAGGGTTTTACATATTTATATATGTATCCCTTCACTTTGGGGGCATTTTTTCTGAGTGGAGAGCTTGACTCCATGATTATGGAGTTCTACCACCACTACCAGGTATGTTTGGCACAAGTGAGTCCTTCCGTGTGGAGGGTGATTGCTTGTTTTCGGCGCCTTTCCATGAAATGGGAGAGGAGTTATCCCTAGCTCACGTAATGAACCTCTACTCCCCCAAGATCTTCCGTGGGGAATGGTAAATTTCAACAAACATGGCCACCATACCCTACTATCTAGCATGGATGATGACAATGACTGTGGGTGGATGGAACAGTTCGTTACAATTTCCACCAATGATATCATTCTGGCAACGGCTTCATCCTTTCCGGAATCATGGAACCGCACTCATAAGTCCCTGTTTAATCTTTCTCTTATTAGAGATCATCTCATATCATTATTGACCCTCCTTCTTTCACTTGTTTCAGCAACTCGATGGGTACTACCTAGGGTTGAAGGCTTGGACCAGTGGATCTAGAAAATCTTGGACGTCACTACACTTGAAACCCACACATGGAAAGCGCTGGCCCTTAAATACGGGTGGAAGGCCAAATATTATGGTAACTTAGACTCGTCTCATCTATGCTTTTTATGTGAAGAAATTAATTAATGCCTTCTCTCTTTGCTGAATTCAGGTCTACCCCAGGGTTCAGTTGTCGTCACCGAGGAGGATATTTTGGTTGATCCCGTTGATGCGGCGAGGCTGCTGCAGAAGGCTTTTTCATAGACACGCGTCTCCAGGACTGTTTCTGGTGCGAGTGCTTCTTCTCGGAGTCCCCGGCTGGAGAACAAACAACCAAAAAGAAGGCGTACCTCTGAGCTGTCTTCGGAAGTTGTGGTGACGAGCCCTCCGCCCGAGCCGACCATAGATACTGTGATGATTGACGATGATGGAGAAGCCAGCAAGGAGGGGACTTCTCTACACAGAAGACGACGACCCTCCTCAACTCAACAAACTGCTCAATCTGTTGAGTTAGTTACACCAACCGAGGACGATGCCTCGGTGCTCTGGGGGGAGTTTGAGATGGTGGAAAATGCCAAATCCCGTTTTCGGATCCCAAGTCGCTACGCCCGGTATTGTGGGGCTGAGTGCTGGTTCCCTACCGTCTTTGATTGACGAGCAACCAACAACCAACACTGCATTTTCTGCAGCTACTTCTCACCCTTCAACACCATCATCTTTATCTCCTTCTTCACCAACTCTTCCGCCAGCAACTGCTACATCATCTCTACCGGCCACATCTATTCGAGAAGAGCATGTTTCTCTCCCCCATTCCTAGTTCATGGGAATTTGGGAATAAATTATGCTGCCCCTCAGAAGATCTGCAAAAGAGGAGGAGCGTTACTCTCCTAGTCTCTACCGGATGTAATATTTTGTCCCGATTTAGGAAAAGATACAAGCTCTCTCAAGAGAGTGCTTGTTGAACAATGCTATGCACAATGTCGTAGCGGTATACTCTTCATTTCCTTTGTCATTTATTCTGTCTTTGATTTAGTAGTATTTTGAGTTTGCCTTTCTTGTTTCGCATGCCAATTTCCTTGCTTCCGAGGGCATCAAAAGGTTGATTCCGAAAAAGGAGGAACTTACCTCCGAGCGGGATCAAACTATTGTTCGCCTCTCAGAACTAGAAGCCAAAACTGCTGAGGTTGTTGTACCGGAGGCTCGTTTTTAGCAGAGCGAGCAAGAAGTAGAGACTCTTAGCCAAGAGATTGCCCCGTTGAGGGTTCAATTTGAAGAGTCTAGGGCCAAATGGGCTGAAGTCCATAGTGTCGTTCTTGCTGCATCCAATCGCGAGGCTGCCTACGCTGAAAGATTAAATAATTTGGAGGCAGCCTTGAACTCCAAAACTGAAGAGCTTGCTGCTGCTGGGGCGAAATATTCCCAATTGGAAGAGAAGTATAAGAAGACCATTGAGCACAATAGACTTTTCAGCTCTACTGTCCGCGAACTTGACGTTAGCCTCAAGTCTGTTAGGTCCTCCCGAAAAAATCTTTCTGCCGAGGTAGACCAGCTTAAAGAAGAACTCACGTGCCGAGCAGCTTCCCTTGTTGTTGAAAAAATATATGTTATGTACAACATGAGGAGACAGACCTTGGAGGAGGCTAAAGCGGGTGTCATTGACTTTGATACTGAAATCGCTAAAGCCCGTGAGATGGAGTTAGCTGCTAAAAAGGGTCTCCCGTCCAGACCTGATGCTTCCGGTTCTTTTGGTTCCGTTCCGAATCCTCGGGAACTGAAGAGGAACCGGAAGGTAAAGGTTTTGAGGGTCAAAATGATGAGGGTCAAGATATCGAGCCGGCGGCGGATCTATCCACTTCCCCTGGGGGCACAGATGCTTCTCTTCTTCCCAGAGATGCACAACTTAGCTTTTCATTTCTTTTCCCAACTTTTGTACTTGTGCCGTTTGGCATNCACAAATGCTTCTCTTCTTCCTGGAGATGCATTAACTTAGCTTTTCATTTCTTTTCCCAACTTTTGTACTTGTGCCGTTTGGCATATTTATTGTGAATAGAAACATCTTTTGCTCAAGTATTGCATGAGTCTTTCTGCGTTCTTTTGTTTGAACATTTATGCAAGTTTTAATCTTTGCGTTCTTTCTTGCTTTAAGTATTTTGTGCAAGTTTTACTGTTTGCGTCTGATTATGCAAGACTTTGGGTGTATTTTCCCCTGAAAGCTTTTAGATTTCGGGCACAAGTTCTTCCTAAATCAACCCTTTATTGTGAAGGTTTTCATAGGTGAGGGCCCTCTTATGTTTACGGGGCTCTTGAAGAAGACGTCTCTTATTCATTATGTCACTAGCATTTGAAGTACTATTTAACTTCAAATGACAAAATCAATTCATCGTTCAGATAAGAAATAAGATTGAAATAAAAGGACTTTACTTTACTCCTTCCATTTTCAAAAAGTACATAAGCATTCGTTATGCTAAAAAGAATTTGCCATTTCTTGTGGCTAACTTGTACAACTTGTTTCTCCGGTCTCGATGTTGCAACTATGTTTCCGTTTTTCGTATACCGGTCGACGTGGCAGTCATTATTGCCGTATCCTCATATCATTCTTCCTAATGTTCGAATGCGAATAATGCGAATTTGAACACTGAAAGTTTTGCACCTTCGAGGACTCCACTAATAAATTGCTAGATAATCATCAGTTCGGCAACAAACTTCACTTCGCCTTAGGAATTTATGCTATGGATCGAAAGACTATCTAACAATCCCCTAGTGGTTTGCACTTGTAAGCGGTTGGGTAACCTTTGCTCGATAGCAAACTTAACTTCCCGGTGGGAATTTTGCTACCGAGCCAAAGATTATCTAACTGCTCTAGAGTTGTTCTTCGCTTGTGTGCCTTGCTATTAAAAGGTCTTATTTCTACTATTGAAACCTTTTTCGTAGTGTGCTTTCCGTTGTTGCCTCATTAAAAATCATACTAGAAAAACCCAATTGGGACAAAAAATGGATTAAGGAAAAAAGAATGCAGCACATACTTTCAGTACGTGATGTTCATCAACAATAATATCTCTTGAGGTGTGTCACATTCCAGTTGCTTGGCAACTTTTCTCTATCTTGATTCTCCAACTCGTATGAACCTTTCCCGGTGATAGTTGAAACCTAGTAGGGGCCTTCCTATGTTGGGCCTAGCTTCCCTGCATTGAGTTCCCTGGTGTTTTGAGTTACTTTCCTTAGAACCAAGTCTTCTACTTTAAAATAATGGAGGTTGGCTCTTCGATTATAATATCTTTCTATTCTATGCTTTTGAGCTGCCATCCTTATATGCGCCAGTCCCTGCGCTCATCGAGTAGCTCCGAGTTGACTAACATTGTTCATTGTTTGCCTCTTCACTTGCTTGGAAATATCTCAAGGTAAGCTCCCCTACTTCCACCGGGATCAAGGCTTTTGTTCCGTACACAAGGGAGAAAGGAGTCTCTCATGTTCTCGATTTGGCCATTGTTCGGTACGCCCATAGCACTTCAGGAAGTACCTCGGGCCATTTACCTTTAGCTGCTTCCAATCTCTTTTTGAGATTTTGTATAATCACTTTGTTCGTTGATTCCTCTTGAACATTTGTGCTCGGATGATAGGGCGAAGATGTGATCCTTTTGATTTTCAAGTCTTCAAGGAACTTTGTGATCTTTGCGCCTATAAACTATAGCCCGATACGCCATTTCTTTTAGTATACCAAATCTGCAAATTATATTCTCCCACAAGAAATCTACCACTTCACGTTCACCGATCTTCAGATAAGGATCTGCTTCAACCCACTTAGAAAAATAGTCAATTAAAATCAAAAGAAATTTTACCTTACTAGGGGCCGATGGCAGTGGTCCGATGATATCCATTCCCCACCTCATGAATGGCCATGGTGACAGAACTGAGTGCAATGGTTTTGCTAGTTGATGTACCAATGGTGCATAGCATTGACACTTATCGCATTTTTGTATGAAAGCTTTGGCTTCTTGTTCCATTCAGGGACAATATTATCCTNCGCATTTTTGTACGAAAGCTTTGGCGTCTTGTTCCATTCAGGGCCAATATTATCCCGCCCTTACCAACTTTAGTACTAAGGAGTCTGCGCCCGAATGATTTCCACATATCCCTTCGTGGACTTCTCGCATAACATAATTAGCTTCGGAAGCTCCCAAGCAGTGTGCCAACGGGCCTTGGAAACGTTTCCTGTACAATTGGACTCCTTTGAAGCTATATCGTGTTGCTTTATCGTGCAACGCCCGGGATGCCTTGAGGTCTTCAGGAAATTTCCCGTGCTTGAGATAATCAATGATCTTATTTCTCTAGTCCCAAATCAAATTAATCGTATTTACCTCGTAGTAGCTATCTGCGTCCAGAACCGAGTGTATGAGCTGTACTACCGTACCAGAATCTTATCCCTTCATTTTCGTTGATGAGCCAAGGTTAGATAATGCATCTGCTTCAGAGTTTTCTTCCCTCGGGATGTGCGTAATTAACTTCTCCTGAAATTGAGTAAGTAGAGCCTGAACCTTCACTATATATTGTTGCATGTGCTCCTATTTGGTTTCGAAGATCCTGTAGACCTGATTTTCCACCAGCTGGGAGTCGCATTTGATTTCTATTACCTCCGAATCTAGTCCCCGGGCCAATTCAAGCCCTGCAATCAAAGCTTCATACTTTGCTTCTTTGTTAGTTAAAGGGACCGTTCTTATAGCCTGCCTTAGGGTTTCTCCCAAAGGCGTGGTTAACACTATGCCAAGCTCGAACCCCTTTACGTTTGAAGCTCCGTCCGTAAATAGGGTCCAAACTCTCGATGTCGATTCTGACACCATCATTGCTTTTTTAGTTATCATAGGCAGCAATCCCGGACTGAAATCGGCCAACACTTGTGACTTAATCGCAGTCCTAGGTTTATATTCTATGTCACATTCACTCATTTCGATGGCCTATTTGGCCAACCTACCCGAGAGTTTGGGTTTATAAAGGATATTTCGCAGGGGAAATGTGGTCACCATAACTATCGGGTGACATTGGAAGTAGGCCTTAGCTTTCGAGTGGTGACTACGAGAGCTAAGGCCAGCTTCTCCAAATGCGGGTAGCGAATTTATGCTCCCGTTAAAATTCTACTAACATAATAAATGGAATACTGCATACCTTCATCCTCACGGACTAAAATAAAGCTTACCACAACCTCTGAGACTGCTAGGTAGATTAATAATTTTTCACCTTCCTTCGGCTTTGATAGTAACAGAGGGCTTGACAAGTACCTTTTCAAATCCCTCAAAGCCTACTATCATTCCGGGGTCCATTCAAAGTTGTTCTTCTTTTTGAGTAGCGCGAAGAAATGGTGGCATTTCTCTGATGACTGAGAAATGAACCTGTTCAAAGCAGACAATCTCCATGTGAGCCTTTGAACCTCTTTTACGCTTGATAGTTGGTCTGGGATGTCTTCGATGGCTTTGATTTTATCGGGGTTTACCTTAATCCCCCTTTGTGACACCAAAAATCCTACGAACTTGCCGGAGCTGACCCCGAACGTGCACTTCTCGGGGTTAAGCTTCATGTTATGCTTCCTTAGGATGTCAAAGGTTTCTTGCAAGTACTTAAGATGATCACCAGCCTTTAAAGACTTAACAAGAATATCATCTATATAAACTTTTATAGTTTTCCCTATCTGTTTTTCAAACATCTTATTTACAAGCCGCTGATAAGTGGCTCCGGCGTTCTTTAGCCCAAAGGGCATCACGTTATAGCAATATGTAATGAAATTCATTATGAACGAAGTTTTTTCCTAATCCTCCGAATTCATCTTAATTTTGTTGTACCCAGAATAAGCATCAAGGTTTCATTAACTCGTGTCCGACCATTGCATCAATCATTTGATCAATGTTTGGCAGTGGGAACGAGTCCTTTGGGCACGCCTTATTCAAATCTTTATAGTCTACGCACATGCAAAATTTATTGTTCTTCTTAGGAGCTACTACTACGTTAGCTAGCCAGTCCGGATGCATTACCTCTCGTATCGAACCGATATCAAGTAGGCAAGTTACCTCTTCTTTGACGAATTTATTTCTGGCCTCGGCAATAGGGCATTTCTTTTGTCTTACCGAAGGGATGCTGGGATCCAAGCTTAGCTTGTGTACCACCACTTCCGTCGGGAAACCTGTCATATCCGCATACGACCACGTAAAACAATCGGCATTAAATTTAAGAAATTCAATAAATTCAGACCTGAGCTTGGGGTGCAATCCTGTCCTCAAGTGGAATTTCCTCTCCAAGAACTTTTCAAACAATGCGACCTGCTCGACCTCTTCCGTTGTGGAATTCATTGAGTCGGTCTCTTCTGGTACCTGGAAATATCTTGGAACCTAATAAGATTCTGACGCCTCTTCCCCCTAGTTCATTTCACTTGATTTGGGAGAAGACGTTTGTTCTTGTAATTTCTATGCTGCATGCTCCTTCCCTTTTCTACTGGAGACCAAAATTGCATTCATCTCCATTGTCGCTGCTTGGTCGCCTTTTATCTGTTTAACCCTCTCGGGAGTTGGAAATTTCAGCATCATATGTCGATGGTACAACTTTCATCTCGTGCAACCATGATCTTTCCAAAATAATATTGTAACCTATATCACCATCCACAACCTCGAAAAGGGTCGTCTTAATCACCCCCTCGGCATTTGTGGGCAGCAAGATCTTTCCTCGGGTTGTCACGCTTGCGAGGTTGAACCCGACGATGAGTTTTGTGGCCGGAATGATGCTTCCGCTAAGTTTGGCTTGTTCCAATACCCCCAATTGTATATTATTGGCCGAACTTCCTGGATCCACCAGAACACGTTTGATTTTAAAATCTAATACAGTTTAAGAAATTACCAATGCATCGTTGTGTGGTAGCAATGATCCGTCTGAATATTCCTCCATGAAAATGATGTCGTCTTCAACGACATCCCGGAGCCTCTTGTTATGGGTTAATGTTACCTTCGCATTTTTTGTTGCTGAAAAGGTAACCCCGTTAATCTCGTTCCCCCCAAAATAAAGTTGATCGTCTGGCGCGGGGGATCTTCTCTTGCTTTTGAGGGCTCTGTATTGTCACTGTTGCAACCGTAATTGTTTTTGGCCTGGTCACTTAAGAATTCCCTAAGAAGGCCATTTTTCAGTAGTGTTGCCACCACTTCACGCAGATGTCGGCAATAACTCGCACTCTCCTTGTGCAATCCTGAATATGTCGGCCTTCCGAGCCTGCACCTGCCCCGGCATGAGCCTTAATGAAAGAATCTACGGGTATCTCAAAGGAATGTGTGGAATGCTCGGGTAACAGCAAATACCACGTCAAGGCTCCTCTCGTGAGAGTCTCTCCGAATTTTTTCAGCAAAGCTAATTCAATCTCGTGGGGAGCTAAATCGTTCCGTTTCACCGCCATTGTATATGTGGTAATATGCTCATGAGGGTCTGAAGTCCCATCATATTTTGGCACGTCTGGCATTTTAAATCGCTTTGGGATCAATTCTGGTGTCGTGTTTGGTTTGTACGACAATTGTGTATACTTCTTTGAGTCCGGCCCTTTCAGCACTGGTGGTGCACCCGGGATTTAGTGCGGGTGTTCTCTTCCCTCATAAATCAGATGAGTTTGCTTTTTATGGGATCGCTCTCATTGTTGTGAATGGATCTGCTCCCCCCGGCCCCATCGAATCCGACCTCGCCCCTCGGGGTATTCTTATCGACCCTCTACATTGTTTGATTTGCGGGAGCACTGGGAGGAACTGGACCTCGTCCATTCACGTTATTGGAAGCACCCGTAGCTTGCTTTAGTTCTATCATAACCTTATCCTGCCATGCGAGATGACCTAGAATGAGCTCTTGTTGGTCCTGCAGGACCCTTACCTTTTCAACAACATGCTTCTCTTCAGCATCATCAGGAGTCGCCTCCCGAATATGTCGCGGGTACCGCTGCCGTGGACCGGCGTGGCATCGTTCCCCTCATTGCGGGTATCATTGATTGAATCCTCGTCCTGAGGCTGGTTTCCTTAGGCCTCAAGATTGTGTGTGTTGTTAACACCATTATTTTTCATTTTCTATGATATTTTGCTAAGAACAAATAATCAAAACACGTTAGTAAAAGAGGCAAGGACCAACTTAATTACACGACTATCTAGTCCCCACAGTGGACGCCAAACTGTTTAGCCGTAAAACGGTATAATTAAATTTATACGTGGTTTCTAGACAAGTGAATTAATTTGATCCTGAAATTATAGAAGAATTAGATAAATATGCAATACTTAGCCTTGAGATGGAGACGAAATAACAAAAATAGTAGTTCCGGGAGCAGGACTTCCGGGCACAATACCAATGAAATCAAAAAGCAAGAAGATAAAATTATATTAGGCTTTGAATAGAGTGTAGCGTAAGTTTTCTAGAAAATTCGTGTACTTTACAATGATAATAGAGCTCATTATTTATAGTTGCACCTTGGGAACAATGTCACAAGTTCAAGCCCTTCTTTAATGTCAATTATGAGGGCCATTGAAGAATATGTAACGGCGGTCATGAATGTCATATTCTTTATAACAGGCAGTGTACTAAATGATGCAGAATATTCTTTATTAAATGATACCGGGTGACAGGCATTTATTTTATATTTATGAATATCATTCTTTCTGGTAACAGACGGAATAGTTGCCTTCGGTTTCAGCTATCATCTACCTTCGGCTCCATGTGTCACTTCCTTATGCGATCATTTAATATAACATATTTTACCCTATACAATATAATAAGCACATACAACTTATTTACTTACATTGTAATTTTTTTAAGTTAAATCCATTTTGTGGTGGTTAAACGAATCTTTTTTCCTATTTTAATTAATGTCAAAACTGTTGGTAAGTATTGTTCTTCCCATTACTCTAAACATTTGTCTTGGAATGTATTTTCTACTCTTGTTTTTGGTAGAAGGACAAAGTTTTCATTCATTAGCTAATATGATTACATAGGGATACGATCCTGCTGGGATCCCTTGCAGTTTCGCCCGTAGGGCTGTTGATACTAGGATTACAATTAACAAAAGGATTTTCAAGCTCAGCCAAGCTATTAAGAACATTAGTAGATACAAGTCTAGAACTAGTTGATTCATTTTTTCCTTCATGGAGGAGAAGGCGGCAGATGGGTAATTCCAAGTTGATAGTGGGTTGCTGCTTTCTTGCTTGGATTCTTCAGTAGCAAAAAGGTGAGCAACTTTGTTTCCTTCCCTAAAGTTATGCTTGTTGACCTGGGCGGTTTTGGTTTGGATGATTGACAAAAGGAACACATGTATGAACCAGGTCCATGAACAATATACACAGGTGATAGACAGAATCAAGCAAAAGGCATGCAAGTGAAATGGATAAGTATAAGTGGTTATTTCTGATAATCCCTAAACGAAAATGTTGCATATTTGATAAAGAACAGGACTCTTTACTTGAAGAGAACTTTACTATACTCTCAGTATGAGAACTTTTCTATGAAGGATGGAGAAATCATTCAGGAGATGTGCACAAGGTTCACTATATGGACAAATGAACTAAAATCTCTTGGAAGGATTATTCCTGAAAAAGAAAGAGTTGTAAAGATACTCACTAGGTTCTTGCTAATTACTTAAGAAAGTAAGATCACTGTCATCCAGGAATTAAAGAATATTGCCACTCTCCCACTAGATGAATTGATTGGGAATCTCACTGCCTATGAACTGAGGAGACAAACCATGAAACCTAAGAAGGAAATGGAGCCTGATACTTAGAATCACTGAAGGTTCTGATCTGGAATATAATGAAATGACAATGATCACCAAAGACTTCAAGAAGTACCTAAAGAGAGGAAAGGGTTATTCAAGAAGTGGAAGCTACAACAAGGCAAGAGCTCCGGAGAAGCAAACCAATGATGGCTGCTATAAGTGTGGAAAGACTTATCACATGATCAAATACTGTCCTTTGTGGAAAATTGAATGGAAGAAGGAAAGAGCTGACCGAAGGAACAAGAAGAAGGAACAAGTTCATCCCAAGAAAAGCAAAAACAAAAGATCAACCAAGGCAATGGTTGCTGCTTGGGGAGAAAGCTCAGAAGATGATAATGATGATGAACGAGTACTGATGGCTATTGGAGAATCTGATGAAGAAACTGAGATAAGTGTCCTTCATTTAAAGACAAGATTAAATTTTTGTCTAAAGAAAGATTATCTGAGTTATTACTAGAACTAATTGATGAATCTGAGGATGTGAATAATGAAAAGAAACAAATATAAAAAGAATGTGTGATTTTGAAAGCTAAGTGCAAAAACGTGGAACTTAGGGCTTGTGAAACTAAAAGTGAAAATATTGTGTTGAAGAACCAGGTTCATGCACTTGATACAACTGTCCTAGAACTTATATATGAAAATTTACAATTGAAATTAGGAACAGGCAAAAAGACAGATGATCATACACAACTCACTTTAAAAGAAAATATAGGAAAAATGAAAGATAAGTTATATAAGAGGGATGAATTGGTAAAAGTCTTAAAGGAGGATATGAACAAGGTCAAGCATGATCTCGACAGAACTTGTAAATGGAACAGGTCCTCTGATGCACTTTCATGGCTTCAAAAACACCATAGTAGTAACAGAAGAGGACTTGGGTTTGGGAACTACACCTAAGTAGGATCTCAAAAGCAAGTATCTCCCACTTCCTGAGAATAAGATTTGCACACACTGTGAAAACAATGGTCACTACAAGAGTGCTTGCACTGCAAAAGAAAAAGCAAATCAAAAGAACAAAAATATTATTCTAGGGAAAAATAGGCTGCCAAGTTGGGCTAAATAGAACTGGATTTATTTTTTTCCCTATAGAAAGGGACCCAAACTAGTTTAGGTTCCTAAGACTAACCCCTGATTTCTTTTTGCAGGTAAGTGAAGGGAAGTGTCCAAATATAGTAAATAGATAGTGGATGTTCTAAGCACATGAAAGGAAGCAAAAACCAGTTCCTTTCACTTGAGGACCTTAAAGGAGGTAATATCTCCTTTGGAAAAGGAAAGAAAGTGAGATCATTGGGGTTGGAAAGGTAGGTAAAACTGATTCTCACTCTATTGATACAGTCTAATAAGTGTATCACAATAGTGTGATAGAGGTAACATGGTAACCTTCACCTTCACAAAATGCTTTGTAATTAATCTTAACTCTAACAAGATAGTTTTGCAGGGGAAAAGAGTGCATAACATATATGTGGTGGATCTGTCCACACTTTAAGATAATGAACTCACTTGCTTAAGTGTGTTGGACAATAATCCCCTCCTTTGGCATAAGAGACTTGGACATGCCAGTCTAAGCCAACTCAACAAACTTGTTTCCAAGGACTTGGTGATAGGGCTACCTAACATTAAGTTCAAGAAAGATAAAGCTTGTGAGGCTTGTCCAAAGGCGAAGTAGGTAAGATCCTCTTATAAAAGCAAGAAAATGGTAAGTACTACCAGGATGATGGAACTGATCCATATGGATCTTTGTGGGCCAATAAGAATATTGAGCAGAGGTGGTAAGAGATATATTGTGATACTTGTTGATGATTACTCTACGTTTACTTAGGCACTGTTTTTAACATCTAAAGATGAAACATTTGACATGTTCACTTCATTTGTTAGAAAAACTCTGAAATAACTAGGTAATCAACTTACATCAATTAGGTTTGATCATGGTACTGAATTTGAGAATGCTAAATTTGTTGAATTTTGTGATGAGCATGTCATAGATCATAACTGTTTTGCCCCTAGGACTCCACAACAAAATGGAGTAGTTGAAAGAAAGAATAGGACATTTGAGGAAATGGCTAGGACTATGCAACTTGCTAGTAAATTGCCCTATAGTTTCTGGGCAAAAGCTGTGAACACTGCATGCTACATTATAAATAGGTACATGACTAGAACTCTTGTTAAGAAGACTCCCTATGAGTTACTTAAAGGGAGAAAACCAAATATATCACACCTTAGGGCATTTGGATGTAAGTGCTTTGTGCACAATAATGGAAAAGACTCCCTAGGTAAGTTTGATCCCAGAAGTGATGAGGGAGTATTCTTGGGATATTCTTTACATAGTAAAGCTTATAATATTTATAACAAAAGAACTATATGTGTAGAAAAAAGTGTACNAATTGATTGGGAATCTCACTGCTTATGAACTTAGGAGACAAACCATGAAACCTAAGAAGAAAAAAGAGCCTAACACTCAGAATCACTGAAGGTTCTGATGTAGAATATAATGAAGTGACAATGATCACCAAAGACTTCAAGAAGTACCTAAAGAGAGGAAAGGGTTATTCAAGAAGTGGAAGCTACAACAAGGCAAGAGCTCCGGAGAAGCAAACCAATGATGGCTGCTATAAGTGTGGAAAGACTTATCACATGATCAAATACTGTCCTTTGTGGAAAATTGAATGGAAGAAGGAAAGAGCTGACCGAAGGAACAAGAAGAAGGAACAAGTTCATTCCAAGAAAAGCAAAAACAAAGGATCAACCAAGGCTATGGTTGCTGCTTGGGAAGAAAGCTCAGAAGATGATAATGATGATGAACGAGTACTGATGGCTATTGGAGAATCTGATGAAGAAACTGAGATAAGTGTCCTTCATTTAAAGACAAGATTAAATTTTTGTCTAAAGAAAGATTATCTGAGTTATTACTAGAACTAATTGATGAATCTGAGGATGTGAATAATGAAAAGGAACAACTATAAAAAGAATGTATGATTTTGAAAGCTAAGTGCAAAAACCTGGAACTTAGGGCTTGTGAAACTAAAAGTGAAAATACTGTATTGAAGAACCAGGTTCATGCACTTGATACAACTGCCCTAGAACTTAGATATGAAAATTTAAAATTAAAATTAGGAACAAGCAAAAAGACAGATGATCATACATAACTCACTTTAGAAGAAAATATAGGAAAAATGAAAGATAAGTTATATAAGAGGGATGAACTGGTAAAAGTCTTAAAGGAGGATCTGAACAAGGTCAAGCATGATCTCGACAGAACTTGTAAATGGAACAGGTCCTCTGATACACTTTCATGGCTTCAAGAACACCATAGTAGTAACAGAAGAGGACTTGGGTTTGGGAACTACAGCTAAGTAGGATCTCAAAAGCAAGTATCTCACACTTCCTGAGAATAAGATTTGCACACACTGTGGAAACAATAGTCACTACAAGAGTGCTTGCACTGCAAAAGAAAAAGAAAATCAAAAGAACAAAAATATTGTTCTAGGGAAAAATAGGCTGCCAAGTTGGGCTAAATAGAACTGGATTTATTTTTTTCCCTATAGAAAGGGACCCAAACTAGTTTAGGTTCCTAAGACTAACCCCTGATTTCTTTTTGCAGGTAAGTGAAGGGAAGTGTCCAAATATAGTAAATAGATAGTGGATGTTCTAAGCACATGAAAGGAAGCAAAAACCAGTTCCTTTCACTTGAGGACCTTAAAGGAGGTAATATCTCCTTTGGAAAAGGAAAGAAAGTGAGATCATTGGGGTTGGAAAGGTAGGTAAAACTGATTCTCACTCTATTGATACAGTCTAATAAGTGTATCACAATAGTGTGATAGAGGTAACATGGTAACCTTCACCTTCACAAAATGCTTTGTAATTAATCTTAACTCTGACAAGATAGTTTTGCAGGGGAAAAGAGTGCATAACATATATGTGGTGGATCTGTCCACACTTTAATATAATGAACTCACTTGCTTAAGTGTGTTGGACAATAATCCCCTCCTTTTGCATAAGAGACTTGGACATGCCTGTCTAAGCCAACTCAACAAACTTGTTTCCAAGGACTTGGTGATAGGGCTACCTAACATTAAGTTCAAGAAAGATAAAGCTTGTGAGGCTTGTCCAAAGGCGAAGTAGGTAAGATCCTCTTATAAAAGCAAGAAAATGGTAAGTACTACCAGGATGATGGAACTGATCCATATGGATCTTTGTGGGCCAATAAGAACATTGAGCAGAGGTGGTAAGAGATATATTGTGGTACTTGTTGATGATTACTCTACGTTTACTTAGGCACTGTTTTTAACATCTAAAGATGAAACATTTGACATGTTCACTTCATTTGTTAGAAAAACTCTGAAATAACTAGGTAATCAACTTACATCAATTAGGTTTGATCATGGTACTGAATTTGAGAATGCTAAATTTGTTGAATTTTGTGATGAGCATGTCATAGATCATAACTGTTTTACCCCTAGGACTCCACAACAAAATGGAGTAGTTGAAAGAAAGAATAGGACATTTGAGGAAATTGCTAGGACTATGCAACTTGCTAGTAAATTGCCCTATAGTTTCTGGGTAAAAACTGCGAACACTGCATGCTACATTATAAATAGGTACATGACTAGAACTCTTGTTGAGAAGACTCCCTATGAGTTACTTAAAGGGAGAAAACCAAATATATCACACCTTAGGGCATTTGGATGCAAGTGTTTTGTGCACAATAATGGAAAAGACTCCCTAGGTAAGTTTGATCCCAGAAGTGATGAGGGAGTATTCTTGGGATATTATTTACATAGTAAAGCTTATAATATTTATAACAAAAGAACTATATGTGTAGAAGAAAGTGTACATGTGATTTTTGATGAAACTAACATTCTTTCTGAGAGGCAGGAACAAGATGATGAACCAATTGGGCTGGTAAGAAACTCAAATGAAACCACAGCACAGACTGAAGTTGCACCAGAAGAAGGAACATGTGATGGAACAGGTCCTTCCACTCAAGCAACCTAATAGGGGGAACTGAACAGAGAGGAACTGATCCTCAAACCTTGAGAGAACCTGTCCATGAACTTGTTCCTCAGCAATAAAACATTGAAGGAACATCTAAGGAAAACTAGCTGGTTGTGAGACATTACAAGTATCAAAGTTCTCATCCCATTGGGAATATAATCATTGATCCAACCTTTGGAATCAAAACCAGATCTTCTTTGAACTACCTCATGCTTTTGATGCTTTTTATCTCTTATTAAACGTAAAAATATTACTGAGGCTTTGCAGGATGCAGACTGGGTGAATGCAATGCAAGATGAACTCAACCAATTTGAGAGAAGTCAAGTTTGGCATCTGTACCAAGACGCAAGGACAGATCAGTAATTGGCACTAAATGGGTCTTCAGAACCAAACTTGATGAAGATGGAATAGTTACAAAGAACAAGGCAAGATTGGTGGTTCAAGGATAAAGTGAAGAGGAGGGCATAGACTATGACGAGACTTTTGCTCCAGTTGCAAGATTGGAACCAATTAGACTCCTCATAGCCTTTGCTGCTTACATAGAATTCATTCTCTATCAGATTGATGTCAAGAGTGCCTTCCTCAATGGCTATCTAAAGGAAGAAGTGTTTGTCAAGCAACCTCATGGCTTTGAAAGGAAGGAATATCCTGATCATGTGTACAAGCTTGACAAGGCAATTTATGGGCTTAAGCAGGCTCCAAGAGCATGGTATAAAAGATTGTCTAAATTCTTGCTTGAGCATAGCCACAAGAGAGGTAAATTGACAATACTTTGTTATTGAAAGAAAAATGTAAAGATCTCTTAGTAGTTCAGATATATGTTGATAATATAATCTTTGGAGCAACTACAGATAGGGTAAGTAAAGATTTATTAAGCTAATGGGGAGTGAATTTGAAATGAGTATGATGGTGAGCTTAATTTCTTTTTAGGCTTACAAATTAAATAAAATTCAAATGGAACTATGATCCATCAACAGAAGTATGTGAAGGAGTTTTATAAAAGGTTTAAAATATAAGATTCCAAAGAAATTGACACTCTTATAGAAACAACCACAACATTGGATATAGATGAACCCGGTTCATCTGTCGATCAGAAGATGTATAGGGGAATGATTGGCTTTTTGTTATATCTCACTGCTAGTAGACCTGACATTGTTTTCAGTGTAGACCTTTGTGCTAGATTTCAGGCAAAGGAGTCTCACTTGACTGCTGTCAAGAAAATCTTAAGATACCTAAAAGGCACCACTGATCTCTACCTATGGTATCCAAAAGGTAGTAATTTCAACTTAGTGGGACATACTGATGCTGATTATGCAGGTTTTCTTGTGGATAGAAAGAGAACTTCAGGTATGGCACATTTTCTTGGCTCATATCTTGTGTCTTGGGCCACCAAAAAGCAGAGCCTTGTGGCCTTGTCTACTACTGAAGCTGAGTATATGGTTGTTGCCTCATGTTGTGCTTAATTGTTATGGATCAAACAATAATTAATGGACTTTAGAATTGACGTAGATTGTATCCCCATCTCTTGGGATTACACCATTGTAATTAGTATGACCAAGAACCTGGTTTATCATAAAAGAACTAAGAACATAGATGTTAGACATCACTTTTTGAGGGACAACTATAAGAAAGGTTTGATTACTGTGGAATTCTGTGTTACTAACAAGAAAATAGCTGACATCTTCACAAAAGCTCTAAGTAGAGATCACTTTGAAAGGAACATGTTAGAATTAGGGATGACTAAGATCATCTAAAAGGAAAAAATTCTAACTTAATAATTGGTTAGATAATTTGTGAATTTTATAAATAATTAGATTAGATTTTGCTCAATATCATACTTTCACTAGTATACTCTTGTGCCATATGCTAAAATATCTCATTAATCTCTAATGATATTATCTTTATTTTTGGGAAAATTTAGACTTACACAAGAGAATTCTCAGTGAAGAACCTGGTTCATCAAGATTATATGATATGTACTCTTCACTCTGCATATTTTGAAATAATTAAATTTGGATCATAATAAAAAAAGAAAGTCCCATTTAATCCCAATCTCCCGTTACAAACGAACTAGTTTCACGTAAAAGAGTCCCACGCGCCACAATTGCCTAGATTTTAGGGAAGAATCCAATGTCCATTCAAATTGATTTTTCTAGTTTGATTAGACTTCTGAACTTCAAAAAGCAACGGTTACCCACTCCAACTCTCCCTATTTAAATTGATTAGGCCTTAACCATTTCTTCACTTCTAATATTTCCAATCGCCAAAAATTCTCTGTATCTTCTCTTAACTCTTCTATACATATATCTTCTCTACACACATCAATGGCAAACCCATCTGAAAACCCTTCTTCACCACCCAAAGAATCATCACCTATACCTTAGACCACACCTTCAACCACACCTACCTCTAAGAAAGGAAGGTTCAAAATGCTTGCTCATAAGACAGTCGTTGGCAGTGAACAAATCAAGAATATAAAATGAGCAATTAAAAGTAAGCCAAGCAGAAGAACCCCAAAAATTAGAAGAATCTTTTAAGTCTGCAACTGAGGGAGAAGAAACTGTTTCATCTTAAACAGAACAGGTAACCTTTGGTCTAAATATTGCTTCTGAGGCCATTTTTGAGGTGGCTGAAAATCTAGAGAACAAATTTATTCTAGTTGATACTATTACTGGGGTAGAGACTACTGAGTCTGATAAAATATATGGTAAAAAGAAAAAGAAAAAAGAAAAAGAGAGTGAGGGTATTCAAGGAGATGTAAGGGGAAAGGGAAAATAAGGAGTAGTTGAATCTTTACCTATTCCCATTGGGTTGACTGAGAAAATAGGGGTGATGGTGTTATGGAGTAAGGAAGCTGTTCAGGAGAAAGAAAGTTGGAGAGAAGAAGGAGGTAGTGGATCTGGTGATGCAAGTGTAGCTGAGGGGCTGGTAAGGTTGATGAAGAGATTCCAAGAACTTGTTCCATCTGTGAAGGAACCTCTCGAAGAGTTATTGAAAAGGGTGTATGATAGCTATAATTCAAAGAAGAAGAAAAGTTCAGGAGTTAAAATCCTTGGAACTGCTAGGGCATACAAGAAGAGAGAGGCCGCCTTTCCTATCTCTGTAGAGATGTGTTCTACAAGAGAAAGAGCTACAAGGAGTCACAAGAAGCAGAGTGAGGCTAAACTTGAAAGAGCCTTAGAAGAGAGTTAAAAAAATGATGTTGCCAAGGGAAATAAGTAAGTGAGTGAACCAGTTGAGGCAATTAAGATTGAGGAGATGTACTTGGTCCTTCATGATGAAGACGAGGCAGAGGAGGTGGAGGTTGTGACTCCAAAATCAAAGCAAAGAAAGACTTCCAAAAATAAGTCTCATTCAAAGCCTGTTGATACAGAGCCTTCTGCTTGGCAAAAAGAACCAGGTCTGTCAAGAAATCTAGGAAAGTGCAAGTAGTGGAAGAATAAGAAAGTGAAGAAGAAAAGAAAACTGATGAAGAACAGGACAAGATGGTGAAGTTTGGAAAAAGAACAATTCTGAAGGGTAGACACCTCAAGGACTTGGAGAAGGAAGGATTGGTGATAATGCTGGAGAAGCTAGAACTTCAGGGATGGAAGGACATGGTCCTTCAGATAGAAGGAAGACTAACCCGAGAAGAAATTGTGGAGTTTATATCTAATTGTGAAATCAAGAATGGCTGGGTCACCAGTGTAGTGAAAGGGTTGACTGTGAGCTTTGATGCCAAGGAGCTGGGAGAAATTCTAGGGGTACTTGCTGAAAGGTACAATGACTACAAGAAGCTGAAATGGCCAAGCCTAGAAAATCTACCCACCTCCCTTGCCATTACAAGGAAATTTGCTGACAGTGAATTAGAGCTACAGCCCAAGGATGTGTACAAAAGTGAGATGAAGCCTACCCACAAGCTGCTCTTTGAATTTGTTAACAAAGGTGTTCTACCCAGGCAAGAGAGAAGGCACATTGCAACCTTCATGGACCCGATCCTTATGGAGTGCCTGGATAGTGGGAGGCACATCAACTACCAAGGGTTTATCATCCAGCTCCTTGATAGGGTACTCACTGGCACCAAAACTCATGACATACCCCACGGGTTCATTCTCACTATTGTGCTTGCTCACTTCAAGGTTCCCCTCAAGAAATGGGATGTTAGCACAATCAAAGATCACTTTGGAGCCAACACCTTGACTGCATGTGACTATGAAGTCCGTATTGCTCCCAAAGAACCTAGTTCATCCAAGAGGGTTCCTGTGAACAGCAAAGTGAGAGCCTTTGGTGTAGGAGAGTGGGACCAAAGATGCTGAAGAAGAAGCTGGCAGAAGTAAAAACTGAGAGGGATGCTTCAGAACTGAGCTTGCAAAGGAAAATGAGAAGAATGAAGACATTCTTCATGACATGTTAAAGCTGCTTCAGGACAGAAACCAAGAACCTGGTCCTTCCTAGCCTTAAACCCTTCCCATCCTAGTTATAAAACCAGTGACCTGAATGGGATGTTCTTTTTGTCTTTTTGCTCATGATGCAGTACTTTTATTTCCTTTTATGCTTTGTGGATGACTCTTATCAATGATAATCACTGCTTTTGCTCTAACTGTTTATTGATGCTTCTTAGATGGATAATATCCTTAGATTGATAAGTGTTACTTGACTTCATGATTGCATTTGAAATAGACTAAATGGCCACAAGTAAGATATGCTAAAATCTAGTTATCTAACATAATTATGCAACTCTTCGATGATGCCAAAAAGGGAAAGATAGGTTGTGCTTTTTTTACTTTAGACTGTGATGTTTATAACCTAATGAACATTGTTCTTGATGATTTGTGACTTTAAATGGAAAGTGTTCTGACATTGTGTTTGATGTTGAGCTGAGTTGAAATAGGTTCCATGATTTTGAAAAGCATAGAGTTTGTCATCATCAAAAAAGGAGAATTTGTTTACCTGAGCGGTTTTGGTTTTGATTATTGAGAAAGGAACACATGCATGAACCAGGTTCATGGACAGTGTACACAGGTGACGGACAAAATCAAGCAAAAGGCATGCACGTGAAAGGGATAAGTATAAGTGGTTATTTATGATAATCCTAAAACGAAAAGGTTGCATATTTTATAAGGAGCGGGACTCCTTACTTGAAGAGAACTCTATCCAAGATAAAGAAGGATTTAGAAGTTGAAGATAACTAGAACTCTTCCACCAAGGAAGAGTAAAGCATTAGAACTCTAGTTAATCCTTAGTGTGATAACTATATAAATATAAATTATGTTCTATTTTACAGGTAATGCATACATACAAAAGTGAAAGCACGAATTGAGAGCAAAATAGCAAGGCATATTGTGAACAATTCCTCTGAGATTTAAGAGTGTGATCCTGAAACTACACGAACCAGATTAAAGAACCAGTTCCATAAAGAGTTTTATGTGTCTTTCTTTATTTCTAGTTCATAGTGTAGTAGGCATTTTGAGTTGTACCTTTCAGCTTTCTTAGAAACAAATTATAATAGGTACTTGAGTTGTATGATTCAAGTTAGAGTTAACTT
>AWOL01S0076272.1:0-10083 GCA_000715115.1 Nicotiana otophora | reverse complement strand
CCTGTAGTTTGTCCAAGTACCTCTGCATTCGATCTTCTCGAACCTCGAAGGTTCTATTGACTTAATTTACCACAAGCAGGGAGTCACATTTGGCCTCGATGACCTCTGCTCCCAAACCTTTAGCTAGATCGAGACCTGCAATCATGGCCTCATACTCGGCCTCATTGTTAGTTAACTTGAAAGTTTTGATAGCTTGTCTAATTGTATTACCCGTGGGCGGCTACAAAACGATGCCTATACCGAAATCCTTTATATTTNTAGGGTCCATTCTTTAAACTGATGTAGAGTCACCTGTAGTTTGTCCAAGTACCTCTGCATTCGATCTTCTCGAACCTCGAAGGTTCTATTGACTTAATTTACCACAAGCAGGGAGTCACATTTGGCCTCGATGACCTCTGCTCCCAAACCTTTAGCTAGATCGAGACCTGCAATCATGGCCTCATACTCGGCCTCATTGTTAGTTAACTTGAAAGTTTTGATAGCTTGTCTAATTGTATTACCCGTGGGCGGCTACAAAACGATGCCTATACCGAAATCCTTTATATTTGAAGCGCCGTCTGTGAAGAGGGTCCACACCCCCGATGATGTACCCGACTTTAATAATAGTTCCTTTTCGACCTCGGGTAAGAGGGCTAGCATAAAGTCGGCCACGAAGTCCGCTAAGATTTGAGACTTGATGGTTGTTCGGGATCGATACTCGATATTGTACCCACTGATCTGGATGGCCCATTTGGCCAATCGTCCCGAATGTTCGGGCTTATGCAAAATATTGCGAAGGGGATAAGTAGTCACCACATAGATCGGGTGACACTGAAAATATGGTTTTAATTTCTTAGAGGCACTTATTAGGGCAAGCGCTAATTTTTCTAAGTATGGGTACCGGGTCAAATACAAATACCCTTCAATTTAAATCCTAATTAACCCTAAACTATACGATAACTCTCAAGATGAAGAGTCTAATAAAAGCCACCTTAAAGGTTTTCATGCAACAATATAATTCATCTATAACTCTCGATCAAGTAGTTAATAATCTCAATATCAAATTAAGCTAACTCTAAAATGAGAGGCTTAAGGGGTATTTATATTTGGGAGCTAAGTATTACAAGTATAGCCACCAAATATAATGTAGTATTCAACTATTGACAAAATTGCACACGTGCCATCTCATTGTAAGAATAGCCTCCAATTATAATTCAAACTGCTCGATGGCTATCTAGATTGTATTAAGTTTCTTGACAAATCTTTCCAAGAAGTTCAATGAGAAAATTGTTGCAATATTTGGTTTTCCTAGTCAATGCAGGTCGGTAAGATACAACCTTTTAGGAGGGTGAAAGAGAAGTAAGGGTCACCTGCAAATCAAATTTTGTACTCCTTTTATTTAAATTTGTTTGAACCTTTTCGGCGTACGAGGATCAAATAAATTAATTTTTTCGTATGAATTGGTACATAATTTTTTTTAAGTTTCTTAAATAAAATTTACATATTTAGAATCTATATAAAAAGTGTTATATGTCACAAAAATTTACAATGCAATAGCAATATGTTTATTTTTTGAACTTGGAGTATATATAATCAATGCAGGTCTTGTAATTGAACGAGGGACAAGTCATCTCAATATCTAGCTTCATTCCAGTTAAAGGACAAATGAGTACCTCCTGGAATCAGGGGTAAAGCTACGTGCAATCAAGGGTGGTCAACTAACCAGCCTTCGCAGGAAAATTATACTCTGTATAAGGTAAAATATTACTTATTATTGATTAAAAATAGACTTTTAACACCTTTACATAGCCCATTGACAAAGGTTTGAACACTCTTATTAAATTTTCTGGCTTCGCCACTGCCTGGAATAGTTATTCTCGGCTTAGTACGTCACCATATGATTCTACCTCCCTTACGTAAGATTAAGTTTCAAATGATTATCTCAGATTTCCAACATCATTATTTAGTATTTTCTTACTTTATGTTTCTTTTTTCGATAGTCCTATGCAGTTGTTGGAAAATATATATCCAGTTTCTTGACAAATATTTCCAAGAAATTTTATAGAGAGAACTGTTATTCTTTTTCCTTGTCAATGATGGGTATTTAAACTATACCATAAAATTGGAATGAATGATGGAGCACAGTAGCGGAACCTGGATTTTCATTAAGGAGATTCAAAATATAAAGAAATAAACTCACTAGAAGTCAAGGAATATCATTATATACTAGTGTATATATATACATATTTTTAAAAATATTACCTAGCTAAACAGTGTAATTTTCCGATCAAGGGGTGTCGGTTGATCGGAAAATGACTTTTCTTCATTGCCTCTTTTTTTATTTATCATTTTTACTGTTTAGTTTTTCTAATGTTAATATATGCAATTGATTGCTAAATTTTCTTCTAAAAGAAAATCTTCCATAATATGGCATGTGCAACTTTAAGAGTTCTTTCCTGTTAATTGACAAATATGTATTTGAGCATCATATAATATGATTTAATAATTTTCTCCTTAATATAAACTTGAAGAAATATCAAAACAAATCAAACTTTTGAAATTGAAGTAAAGTACTAACATGAAATAATTCCTTAATAAATTAAACTAAATTCAACTAAATCGCAGAAATAATCTCTTCTCCAACTTAGCTTCTGTAATGACCCAACCGGTCATTTTAACTTTTAGAACCCCCTTTCCTAAAATAAAACTTCCCGTATGTGCTTTTAATGATTTATGACTTGCAGGGATGGTTGGTTCGGGATTTAAAAGTGTTTGGGTTGAAACCGGAACACTTGGTTCCTTAAGTTGGCCTTAAAGTGCTAAGTTTGACTTCGGTCAACATTTTGAGAAAACGACCCCGAAATAGAATTTTGACGATTCCAACATCTCTGTATGGTAATTTTGGACTTAGGAGTGTGTTCGAAATTTTATTTGGAAGTCCGTAGTTAAATTAGGCTTGAAATGGCTAGAATAGGAATTTAAGTTTGGATGTTTGACCGGGGAGTTGACTTTTTGATATCGGAGTCGGAATCCAGTTCTGAAAATTTTCATAGCTCTGTTATGTCATTTATGACTTGTGTGCAAAATTTGAGGTCAATTGGACTTGATTTGATAAGTTTCGGTACCAAATGAAGAAGTTAGAAATTTTAAGTTTTATTAAGCTTGAATTGGAGGATGATTCGTGGTTTAACCGTTGTTTGATGTGATTTGAGATTTCGACTAAGTTTGTATGATGTTTTAGAACTTGTTGGTATAATTGGTTGAGGTCCCGAGGGGCTCGGTGAGTTTCGGACGGCTAACGTATCATTTTTGGCTTTTGGAACATTGCTGATAGCTGCTGGAAATTTTCTTCTGATTTTCTTATACGCGATCGGGTGGATTGGGTTGCGATCGCGTAGACTTAATTTGGCACCTGTGAATTTATTTTATGCGATCGCGTGTGGCAAGTCCTCGATCGCGTAGATTGGATTCAGTTGTACTATGCGAACGCGTGGCTAAGGCTGCATTCGCGAAGAGGAAATGAAGCAGAAGCTGACCACGTGCTTAATGCTTCGCGATCCCGTGAGGAAGCTCGCGATCGCATAGGCTTTCGGAGACTGTGCTTCGATTTCGCGTGGGACATTCCGCGATCGCGTAGAGTTAATGTTTGGGCAGTAAAATTTGTGCTATGCGATCGCATGAGAAAGTTCGCGATCGCGTAGAAGAAATCATAGGGTAGAGAGTTTAAGTTGTGTAAATGGGACTTTGTCCCATTTTCTATTTTTAACGATTTGGAGCTCGAATTTTGGTGATATTTGGGATATTTTCAGAGAAAACAACGGGGTAAGTGTTCTTAACTCAATATTGGTTATATTACCCGAATCCATCACTGTTTTTATCATTTAATTGGTGAATTGTGTTGGAAAAGTTTGAAAACCCTCTTGGATAGATTTGAGGGACGAATTTGTAGCGGAATTTAGTGATTTTGGTATGGGTAGACTCGTGGTAGAGTGGGCGTTCATATTTCGTAACTTTCACCGGATTCCGAGATATGGGTCCCATAGACGAATTTTTAATTAATTACGGAATTTTTATTAATGTAGTATTTTCTTATAGAACTGATTCCTATAATATTTAGTGATTGTATCGAATTATTTTGGCTAGATTCGAACCAAACAGAGTTGGATAATCGTGGAAAGGGTCTTCTAGTGGATTAAATTGGCGCAAGACGAGGTAAGTCTCTTGTCTAATCTTTTGAGGGAGAAATTACCTAATAGGTGATTAAAATTAAATAATTGTTACTAATTGTGGGAGCTACGTACGCACGAGGTGACGAGAGTCCGTGCGTAGCTACTATTAATGCTAAAGTCCGGGTAGTTTAGGACTCAAAGCATGAATTAATTGTATAAATTTATTCTTTGTTTAATTAATATATATATATATATATATATATATATATATATCGTGAATTGTTAGATAAAAATATTAAAGGAAAATCTCATATGCTTGATTTTCTGTTTAAATTAATTAATTGACAAAAAAATTGTTATTCCTCCTGAATTTATCCTATAATAAATATATTCTCCTTCCGGAGGTACATAAGAAAATGTCCTCCTTTCTTTTGGAGCGAGCCGAACACCTCGGCATGATAGATGCATCTATGGATCGCGTCGCACGTCCCTCGGCAGTGTACACGACATTCTGTATCGGGCCGTACGACCTCGGCAGAAATCGTGCTTAATAATAATAATTACACGATACTTTAATAGTTTATTTCAGCTTGCGAAGCTAATTGAAAAATTCTTGGAATTTAATGAATTATTATTTCTACTTGTTAAGGAATTAATTATTATTCTTGTAAATGAGATTTAATTGATAAATTGGAAATTATTTGAATTGAAGGAATTTAATTAATATATTGAGAATTGTTGCATTTGAAGGAATTTGATTATTTTCGTTGGTTAAATAAATTATTGTAAATTCTGTAAATCATGCTGATTTAAATATCCTAGTTTTATTTCAATTATTATTATTGGCCGATAGTGAGTGTCAAAGTCGGCCATCTCGTCTCTACCACTTCGAGATTAGGCTTGATACTTACTGGGTACACGTTGTTTTACGTACTCATACTACACTTGCTGCACTTTTTGTGCATGACCTGAGGCAAGTATTAGTGGAGGACCTATCGTCGTACATCCACGCTATCCAGGGGCATAGTGGTGAGCTGCCTTTCTGAGCAGTTCTGCAGCTACTAGTGTCTCTCCTTGTATTTTTTATTCTATCTATTTGTATTTCAGACAGTATTTGAGGTTTTGTATAATCTACTAGATGCTCATACACTTGTGACACCAAGTCTTGGCACACACACATAGGTGGAATTTGAGTTTTATTATTTTTCTTGGTTTTAAATTTTGTCAATATATGCTTAATTTATTAATTTGGCTTGCCTAGCTGTAGTGTTGGGCACCATCACGATCTATAGGTGAAATTGGGTCGTGACATCTTCTTCGTGTAATTTTCTTGTTTTCACATGTATGTGTAGCAGGGATGGATTTAGGCTGTTAGGTTGCCCCTAAGTTTTGTATGAATTCTGTATTTATATCGAGAAATTCAATAAATATATAAAAACTATGAGTTGGGAATCCACTAACAAAGTTTGTTTTTGGTCCAGTAGTAGAAAAAGGACTTGTAACGCTTGGCCGCCCTCTTGGTTGAAGGTTAAGTTCCATCAGCCACCATGAAGACTTCTTTTTCTTTTTATTTTATCGTTTGATATAGGTGGAAACTCACAAGTTTCAAATTCTGGATTCGTCTCTGTGCGTAGAAGGAATGACATAATAGGCTCATGAAAATAAAAATCAATATATCACCTTTAATATAATGATAAAAAATTACTCTTATTGACTGAGATTAAATTTATCGGTTCAACTTTTCATAACTATTAGAAGAGAGTTAAATTATGAATTGTTTAAAGTTTAATAAGCATAATGCAAGTGTCATGTCATGCTCCAAACCTCGGTGAGCCTGATCGACACCCGGTGTTTTAAACTGACCGAGTAAATAAACCATATATATAAACTTATACCAGTATCACATATCTTAGGATTATGTGATAGTCATTTAGAATGTTACATGTTAGTTCACTCAGTAAAGTTAAAGCACTAAGTGCCGATCTGCCTAACCAGGTTAAGAGCATGACATGTCAAGATATTATTTTTCAGATTTTCAAATGAGAAGTAGGTATTGAAATTTTTTAATCCCGAGTTGCTTTTCTGGTGAAGCATAAGCATGCTTGAACAATTTTTTTAAAAAATAGTTCTTCATATGTAACAACATCAATTCGCAAATGAAAAACTATAATCTGCATATAAAATTTCAAACTTTACTATTATGTGTTGTACCATGTACTCTAGATAAGAAGTCATTTAACAATTTAAATAAAAAGTATAAATTCTATCACCAATAGTTTAACAAAAATTGATATCATAGTACATGTTACTTTATAAATATAAGCTCTTAGACAGGAAAAAGAAAACCTGTCCAGGTAGTATTGAGCAAAGTCTATAACAGTAAACCTTTACCGGAAGAAAAGAATTAGTGATTTACCACTTTTATTGTGCACCTTTATATATATAGTACAAGAAAGATATAAAAGAATATAGGTAAATATTACTTTGTACTACTAATTACATATGGAAGCTCAAAGGATAAAACGTATGAGATTGAAATGTGAAAAGACAATGGTGTAAATAATGTAATTAAGAAAACTTTTATAATTGCTACATCTTTTAATAATTTCTGGCAGTTGAAACACCCTCTTCATTAATCAATTCAATGCACCTGAAATTAATATTTAATAAAAGGTTTTTATGAAGGGTAAACTGTATTTAATAAAAGGTTTTACTATTTAATGTATATTATATTCGATGTTTTATGTTTTAATACATTTAAATTACATTAAGGGCAAAACCGTAATCTAACGTTGAAGATAGGAACTTCCTACTTTTCCCACTTTTAGTATAATATGATTATCATGATACTTCTAGAAACCAATTTCAAATTAAATGCAAGTATCATTCAGCTATGTTAGTGTACATTTTGTCTGAGCTGCTGGAAAGTGATATTCAAACTTTTAAAAAAAAACAAAATATACATCGATGGAAATTTAGTAAAATCAAGACGTTCTCGTGTATCTAATTGAAATATGATTCCATTAAATATTACCAACAATTACTCTATTTGTTTTTTGTTTTTTGAAATCTTCCGTTCTCAAATATTTTTATAACTCAAGCATCTAAATTGAAACACTAAAGGGCACTTTGAACAAAATTGAAGTGATACTCGATCTTAATGTTTTAATTTATGTGACTAATTTGATTCGGCACGAAATTTAAAATAAAAATATTCGGAACTTGTGATTTTAAGCATCTCGTATAGTATAATATTTGTACGGCTATTAGTCATTTGAAACTTGTGATATTAACTATTACATAACATGTGTATGACTATAAAAGCTTCTCATAAGGGTAATTGTTAAATTGAAAAGTTTAAAGTTATTTTTTCCAAATATAAATTATGTCTTTTTATGAACGAAACTTTTCTCTAATACGGAGAAAAAATAATTAAGTCTTTGAATTAACTAATTAGCAAAAAATTCATTTCCATCCTCTTCAAGTTCATCATATACGTAGAATTATTATGCATTTTGAGAAAACTCTTAGGGTACATAAATTTATTTTCATAAAGAGCGTTGGTAGTGGAAAAATTCAAAAAATAGAGTCAAACTGGTTATAGTATAGTATTAAGAGTTAATTGAAAAAATTACAAACTTGAAGCAATAAGAATGAATAAATAGAAGACAAAATCTATTTTGGATGAGTTTTCATTAATTATTATTTGTTGCTTTTTACATTTATTCCAACAAATAATAGCTCCTTATATTATTTTTCATATATTAAGTTTTATTGTCCGACATTGTTGACTTGGATGATGAGGTGAAAAAGATGGTGCATCATCTGGATGCATGTGCTTCCATCAGCGGAATGATCGATTTTGAGCCTCTAAATAGATCAATTGGACTACCCCCAACCCGTCTATTAAAGAAGCTCCCAAATTGGAACTCAAGCCCTTACCCTCTCATCTTCATTATGCTTATTTGGGTGCTGATAAAACTTTACATGTTGTTGTGTCTTATGAGTTATCAGTTTTGCAGGAGGAAAAGTTGCTTCGCGTGCTTAAAGAGAATAAGAATGCGATTGGATGGACCATGGCTGGCATTCGTGGTATTAGCCCAGCATTTTGTATGTATAAAATTCTCATGGAGGATGGGCACAAACAAAGTATGGAACACCAACACCGCTTGAATCTAGTCATGAAGGAAGTGGTAAGAAAGAAAGTCATAAAGTGGCTCGATGCAGGTATTATCTTTCACATCTCTGACAGCAAGTGGGTAAGTTCAGTAAAACGTGTACCTAAAAAGGATGGAATAAGGGTGGTCATAAATGTTAATAATGAATTAATTCAAACTAGGACTGTCAAAGGTTGGAGAATTTGCATAGACTACCGAAAATTGAATAATGCTACTAGAAAGGATTACTTCCTCTTTCCTTCATTGATCAGATTTTAGATAGATTAGTCGGACAATACTATTATTATTTTCTTGATGGATATTCCTGCTATGACCAGATATCAATCGCACCAGAGGACCAAGAGAAGACCACCTTCACTTGTCCTTATGTCACTTATGCTTTTAAGCAATTGCTATTTGGGTACCGCGACTTTTTAAAGGTGCATAATGGCAATCTTCATTGATATGGTGTAAAATTTTATTGAAGTATTTATGGATGATTTTTCGGTCTTCGGACTATCTTTTGATGAATGCTTAACGAATTTGAGTAAAGTGCTTGCGAGGTGTGAAGAGACAAACTTAGTGCTGAATTAGGAGAAGTGCCATTTTATGGTACGAGAAGGAATTGTACTCGGGCACAAAGTGTCCAAAGATGGGTTGGAGGTGGATAAGGCAAAAATGGACACAATTGACAAACTGCCACCTCCAATATCTATCAAAGGAGTCAGAAGCTTTTTGGGACATGCAGGTTTCTATCGCAGATTCATTAAATATTTTTCTAAAATTTCTGCTCCCTTGTGCAGGTTGCTTGAGAAGGATACACCTTTCATGTTTGATGAGCATTGCTTGAAGGCGTACGGGGAGCTTAAAAAGAGATTGGTGACAACATCAATTATCACCGCCCTAGACTGGGGAGAGCCTTTTGAGTTGATGTGCAATGCAAATGACACAACAGTTGGGGCCGTACTGGGCCAGATGAAAAACAAAGTATTCCACTCAATTTACTATGCTAAAAAACCTCTAAAACCAGTTCAGATAAATTATACAGTTACAGAAAAAGAATTGCTAGCGGTAGTATGGGTGTTTGACAAATGTAGGGCCTACTTCGTGGGAACTAAAGTCGTCGTCTACATAGATCATGCAGCCATCAGGTATTTGTTTCAGAAAAAGGATGCTAAGCCGAGAATAATTCGTTGGGTTCTTCTTTTGTAGGAATTTGACGTAGAAATCAAAGATCAAAAGGGGGCAAAATGTTGATGAAGGGGGCAAAATTCAGAAATGTTTTCGTGATGAGCAATTGTTAGTTAAATTTTATCTATGGGATGAGCCATTTTTCTTTAAGCATTGTGCAGATCAGTTGGTGCATGGTTTTGTCCCTGAGGAGGAGATGGAAGAATTTTTGCATGATTGTCATGCATGATATGGAGGGTACCATAGTGGAGACAAAATGACTAGAAAGGTATTGCAGTCGGGATTCTATTGGCCGACTCTATTCAAGGATGCACATGATTTTGTTAAAAGATATGATAGGTGTCAAAGAATGGGTACAATTTCAAGAAGGCATGAGATGCCATTGAAGGGTATACTTGAGGTCGAAATCTTCGATGTTTGGGAATAGACTTCATGAGGCCGTTTTCATCGTCAAATTCCCATCAGTACATCTTGGTTACAGTTGATTATGTGTCAAAGTGGGTTGACGCTGTGGCTTTGCCTACGAATGATGCTAAGGTGGTGGTGAAATTTATGAAGAAAAATATTTTCATGAGATTTGGAACTCC
>AWOL01S0076270.1:24487-42912 GCA_000715115.1 Nicotiana otophora | reverse complement strand
AATATTGGATTGGGATGCACGCCACATCAATATAGCGCTTGGGCTAAAGGAGCCCCTCCGGAGTCTGCACACCCCTAGTGAGCGCAGTCGTCTATATATATGTAGATCGCGTTGCACGCCGTAACGGGACTTATGGTCATATATGGATCGGACTACACGCTGCAGCAGGTATTGTACAGCACTGAGTGATTGAGTGTGCTAAGCATTGAGCATAGTGAGAGAGAATGCGATATATTGAGGTTGAGTACTCTGAGAGTGTGAGTACATGAGCTCATCATCGAGATGCATTGCATTTAACATGCGTACTTGTGATACATGCATAGAGGTGCATTTCCTTCTGCTACACAGTTGTGGGGACATTTATGATTTTACCTGTATCTTGACATGTAGGCATAATGCTATTTGAAAATGAGACATATTACTTATTATTGAAAGAAATTTTGGGAAAAATCACAGTTTTCAAACTTACTCGTATTTTGGCTTTTTCGGTAAAAGATTTGGGTTTTCACTGAGGTACTTGAAAAGAAATGCCTACTTTTCTGGAAATGTGAATAAACTGAGCCTTTTATTTCTGAGATACTCTTTTATTACTTGTACTATACTGTTATGTTGAGTTGTTGAATATTTGTGTTGGACCCGACCTTCGTGTTAGCTCGTCACTACTTTCAACTTAAGGTTAGGTTTGTTACCTATTGAGTACATGGGGTGGGTTGTAATCATACTACACGTCTGCACATTGCGTGCAGATATTGGCTGTTGATGTTGCTGTGTTCGATGGGAGTTGGATTGAAGATGTACCTGCGTCTCAGCTGTAGTTGCCTCTTGTTCGTGGTAGCTTTAGATCTGTAAAAACTCTGTTTATGTACTAATTCAAACAGACTATGTATTTATTTCATTTCCTCTTTGTAAATTCCATTCTTAGAAGCTCATGATTTGTACTACCAGTTCTTGGGGAATGTATTAGATTCAAATATTTCTTTACTTAATTGCTTTATTAATTGTTATTGGAATTGGTTAGTGGTTAATTGGATTACCTAGCGGGTTGGGTTAGGTTCCATCACGACTAGTCATATTTTGGGTCGTGACAGCGTATGTCCGTATCGAGTTCTGGACGACCCGGGAACGTTTGGGCGCCTATTGTCATATCCATTCATTCATACCATATCCCAGTCTCAGATATTATTTATCGATACATCATATCATTGTTGTCGGGCTAATTTCATGACATTGTGAGCCCGTGAGTGAGACTGGAGAGATTCATGACTGAGTGAGGCCGAGGGCCTGAGTGAGAGTGACATTTTGGGATCGGGATGCACGCCGCAACATATTATATTGATTATATTTATATGGATCTGGTTGCACGTTGCAACGAGCCATTGGGATATATATATATATATATATATATATATTATTAGATCGGGTTGCACGCCGCAACAATATGCCGCAACAATATAGCGCTTGGGCTGAATGAGCCCCTTCGGAGTCTGCACACCCCCAGTGAGAGCAGTCGACTATATATATGAGGATCGGGTTGCACGCCGCAACGGGCCTTATAGTCATAGATGGATCGGACTGCATGCCGCAGCAAATATTGTACAGCGCTGAGTGATTGAGTGTGCTGAGCATTGAGCATCGTGAGAGAGAATGTGAGACAGTGAGGTTGAATACTCTGAGAGTGTGAGTACATGAGATCATCATCGAGATTCATTGCATTTGACATGCGAACTTGTGATACATGCATAGAGGTGCATTTCCTTCTGCTACCCAGTTGTGGGGACATTTATGATTTTACCTGTATCTTGACATGTAGGCATAGAGAAGTACTTTCCTCATGCTATCTGAAAATGAGACATCTTACTTATTATTGAAAGAAGTTTTGGGAAAAATCACAGTTTTCAAACTTGCTCGTATTTTGGCTTTTTCGGTAAAAGATTTGGGTTTTCAGCGAGATACTTGAAAAGAAATGCCTACTTTTCTGGAAATGTGAATAAACTGAGCCTTTTATTTCTGAGATACTCTTTTATTACTTGTACTATGCTGTTATGTTGAGTTGTGGAATATTCGGGTTGGACCCGACCTTCGTGTTAGCTTGTCACTACTTTCAACCTAAGCTTAAGTTTGTTACTTATTGAGTACATGGGGTCAGTTGTACTCATACTACATTTCTGCACATTGCGTGCAGATGCTGGCTGCTAATGTTGTTATGTTCGATGGGATATGGATTGAAGATGTACCTGCGTTATGGCTGTAGCTGCCTCTTGTTCATGGTAGCTTTAGCTCTGTAAAAAACTCTGTTTATGTACTATTCAAATAGACTATTTATTTATTTCATTTTCGCTTTATAAACTCCATTCTTAGAAGCTCATGATTTGTACTACCAGTTCTTGGAGAATGTATTAGATTCAGATATTTCTTTGCTTAATTCCTTTATTAATTGTTATTGGAATTGGTTAGTGGTTAATTGGCTTACCTAGCGGGTTCGGTTAGGTGCCATCACGACTAGTCGAAGTTTGGGTTGTGACAAGGTGGTATCAGAGCTCTAGGTTCATAGGTTCTACGAGTCATGAGCAAGTGTCTAGTAGAGTCGCACTGATCGGTATGATGACGTCCATACCTATCTTCGAGAGGCTACAGGACATTTAGGATATACTTTCCATCTTTCATTCCTTATCGTGCGGCATTGATTCAGCTTGAAGCGTAACTCTTTGAATTCCTTCCACGCATTCATATGTGCATGTGAGCGCTCGGTACTGGTTGTGCACCAGCGGCTTGTGATTCTATGAACGAGGTTCGAGATGTGTATTCGGTGTTTTGGTGATGGGCCGGTCTGGAAGACTTGAGGTCATGGTTAGGCCACAGCTTGAGCTCGGTAGCTTCAGTGGTAACTTGTACATTTGGACTCATATGTCCGGTAATGTCCCTACAAGTGGAATTTGCGGCTCGATGAACGGTCAAATGGCTATGTGGTTAGTATGATGTGACTGCGAGATGTGTTCGGATTGTTGAATGTGACGAGAAGAGTTTACTTGAGAGGTAGCAAGGACTATTTTGATTTCTGTCTTGATATGGCGTATGGTCTCGAGTTATGGGTGTGTTGAGGGATCTCTCATATTGTTTAGTTGTAGAGTGAAGTAGATTATCATGTCTTGTTGAAGAGTTCAGAATCAAGAAGATTAAGTGATTGCGTAGTAGTCGTGACTGTGGAAGGGTATAGAGAGATGTCAGTTTGAGGCAGAGCAGGTGGAATATCTCCTACAAGGTGTCCTGAGGTTGTGTGGTCCTTATGATGTTTTGTAGAGAGTTCTCTTTTACCGGTAAATGATATATGTTACAATTTGAGTTTGGATTGCTTTTGGAAGTTGGCTTGACTATTACAAGGGTGAATGCGAGATTTGCTGATAATGTGAAGTATTAGATGGTTTGCGTTACAGGAGCTCAGGAAGGATTTGGTTGAATCTCACTGCGGTATTATGGCAGTAATAGAGTATGGGCATTGCGAGTTGTGTGTTTTGATCTATGGCTTTGAGCCAAGTGGGGGAGTCTGCTATCGACAAGCTAATTGCATGATTATGTGCTGTATTGGTTTTCATTTGGGGTATACTTGTGAATCAGCTATGACTGCAGGGGTTGAGATTGAGGATGACTCGAGTAAGGGAATTTCTGGATACGGGTTGTATTACACTCTATGGGTATATGGGTATTATGGAATGATTGAGCGGTTAGTCATGGAAGATGTAGTGTGCATGGTGGGGTTACTACTTTGGGCGTCGTTGTGCCAATGGGGCACCAGTCGTTTGGCCTGTTTGGGGCGGTGCAATTGTGATTTGAGAAGAGTGGATGACTCTCGAGAATGGTTTTAATGGATTCAAGAATTATATGTAGAGATTTGGAATTTTCAAGATTGGTATATGGCTAGAAACGGAGAGTTACATTGGACGGTGTCGAGACTGGTGGCATTTTATATCATTGTGGACTATGCATTTAAGTAACAAGAAGGTGAAGGAAATAGTTTTAGGTTCACATGAGGTCTCTTTAGAGTGGGTGCCTCGGTTGTGGTGCTTTGGGATGCTTAAGAGGGAAGTCAGCTGCTTATGGGCCTTAGGGCATGGTGGTTTTATACTAGGGCCTCTTGTGTGGTGAATTTTGGTTAAGGATCGTAGTGCTCCAGCAAGGAGAAGTATCAACTTGAAGGCAATTTGGAAGGGACTTGGATAAGTAGGACAACGTGGTAGTAGGTTGGGTTAGCACAGTAATGGGTATGATCTGTTCTTTGGGTACTTATGACATGGCTAGTCTCTACAGGTGTTTCGTGTCAATGCTCTTGGGTTTTAGCAACCTACGTGGCTGGGTTGAGTTAGAGAGATTCGGTTCAGATAGCTTGGTTATGTGCAAATGGGTTTCGAAGAGTTCTCAATGGTCATTACCAAGGTTCGAGGGGTATATTTCCTGCTGGCGTGAGGAGCATGTGGTGTATAGTAAATTTCTCCTGGATGAAATCAAATGGAAGGTCCTTAGTTAATTGAGCATTTAGTTGCTTGTGACTCGGAGTGGACTATGAAGTTCTCGTTTTCATTTTCATATGATGGCATGGTATATGCGGTTTGTTGTGTGGAATTGAGATTTTCCTGAGCGAGGTCACAGTTCAGTTTTGAAGGGAAGGTCATAAAATTCTTAGGCAGGATGGACGGTTTCAGATGACTAGGTAAATGATATTACTATTTGGTATGGCTTGATGAGAGTATACATTTCAGAAGGGACAATGTGTTTTGATTTATGGATACTTCCTTGGTATTGCGGCACTCTCGTAGTTGATTGTGGGCGGCGGGAGTCTAGGTTCCTCCCCGGGTCTGTGAAGTAGCTGGTGCAACCGGAATCAACTCCACCAAAGCCAATGTACCAAACATGCTCAAGAACTGTGCTAAGGTCTCCTGAAGTCCGGGGGTAACAACAGGTGCCTCCGGTACCTGCTCCCCTACAGGAACTACTGGCGGCTCCTCAACTGCTACTCTGGTAGGTGCTCTGGCTGCATAACTTACTCCTCGTTGGCCTCTGCCTCTTCCTCTAGCGATATATGTTCCGGGAGCAGCGTCGTCGATAACTGCAGCTCGTGTCCTCACCATCTATGAGAGAATGGAATAATAAAAGTTCAAACTCCAAGATCAATAATCTCGCACGATAGGAATGAAAGAAGTGAGATTGTCCTAATAGTTATGTAGCCTCTCAAATATAAGTACAGACGTCTCCGTACCGATCCGCATGACTCTACTAAACTCGCTTATGACTCGTAGCACCTATGAACCTTGAGCTCTGATACCAACTTATAACGCTGTAATTTTCCCTCCATTTGGGTATCGTGATGGCACCTAATATTAGGGACTAGGCAAGCCTAACATTAATTGAAACAACAACATTATTTTAATAGAATCTCTTACAATTCCCAAAACCGGTAGTACAAGTCATAAGCTCTACAGAGTATTTGCTAGAGAACATCTAAATACAACTGTCCATAAATAGGAATAAACAGTGCAAAATGAAAACTTGAAGGTGACTCCGAAACCTGCGAACGCAGCAGCAGGTTTACCTTGAGTCTCCACAACAAAGTCCACACAGGTAGCTAACGAACAAGTACCTGGATCTGCACAAATATGTGCAGAAGTGTAGAATGAGCACACCACAGCGGTGCCCAGTAAGTATCAAGACTAACCTCGGTGAAGTAGTGATGAGGAACAGTCAAGACACCTATTGGTCTAATAAACTGAACAGGTATAAGTATATGAACAACAGAAGTATGATGTCTATATAAAGACTATGCAATATGGCTCATAATATAGTAATGGCAATAAGGAAGGAAACAACAAGTATCAGCAGAATATCATGAATATGACACAGACAAAGTGAATGGAACACAACCTAAATCTGGAATCACAAATACAGCAAGGACAAGTAATAACTCAACAACTACAACCGCTTTTACATCAGGTTTTAGTCAACAACTCCACGAGGTACCGAACCTCGAACAAATCACAACTCACGGGTCTCAATACCTGAACCCTAACACTTGGAATCATGTGCCCTCATAACACCTCATAACCGCACTGACGACTCACGTGCCAATAAAGCCATTTTCACATACAAGGCAAGTAAACTAGGGTGAGCATCTATGCTCAACAATATCAAGAACGCCTCTTATCTTATAAGAGTGCTTAACTACGTGTATACTTGTGCAAGTGTCCTACCATAGTCCATATCAGCAAATAAGCATAAGGAAAAAGAACGGATAGCACTTAGAATATTTTCTCACAGCTTTCACAAGCTAAAGCTCACACAGGTACGTATACCACTATACAAATTTCAACAACAATATTGCCTCCAGGCCACAAATCAATCCCTGACACTGCCCACCTTGTCTCACCACATGTGCATTAATAAAGTACAATAGATATCTCTAGTCTACGAGGCATCCTCACCTCCCTGTCCTCTCTCTCATCATCTCGCATGTACTCTCTCTCATGGCCTCGCCTATCTTCTCTCTCCTAATCCCACATGCCCTCTACTCGACGAGTGATCCCTACCACCTGCTGAAACGAAACATCTGACTCTAACTCACGAGCCATGCTGGACCAAATATCATGCTTGAGTCCCTCAATGAATCTATGGACACGCTCTCTAACTGTGGCGACCAAAGCAGGTGCATGCCTGGCCAAATCAATGAATCACACAGCATATTCTGATACTGACATAGTGCCCTGGCGCAGTTGTTCAAACTCCATGCGCCATGCATTTCGAAGGGACTGAGGTACAAACTCTCTCAGGAACATCTCTGAAAACTGAACTCATGTAAGTGAAGCTAACTCGGTTGGGCTACCCAACTCATATGCCTGCCACCACTAATAAGCCACTCCCCTGAGCTGGAACGTAGTAAAATCAACCCCGCTCATCTCCACAATACCCTTAGTACGGAGAATGTGGTGACACTCCTCCAGAAAACTATGTTCACTCTCTGAAGCCAAACTACAAAATGTTGGAGGGTCATATTTCTTGAACCTTACAAGTCTAAGCTGCTCTTACTCAGATGTTGTTGCCTTGACCACGGGCTGAACTGGAACCACAGGTTTTGTCACCATGACACCTGGAACCTGACCAATATGAACTCGTTGCTCTGGGGTGTGGGCGGCGGGAGTCTGGGTTCCTCTCCCAGTTTGTGAAGTAGCTGGTGCAACCGAAATCAACCCCGCCTGAGCCAATGTACCAAACATGCTCAAGAACTATGCTAAGGTCTCCTGAAGTTCGGGGGTAACAACAGGCGCCTCTGGTACTTGCTCCCCAATTAGAACTACTGGCGGCTCCTCAACTGCTGCTCTGGTAGGTGCTCTGGCTGCGACACTTACTCCTCATCGGCCTCTACCTCTGCCTCTAGCGACACCTGCTCCGTGAGCAACGTCGTCGATAACTGCAGCTCGTGTCCTCACCATCTGTGAGAGAATGGAATGATAAAAGTTCAAACTCCGAGATCAATAAGCTCGTACGATAGGAATGAAAGAAGTGAGATTGTCCTAATAGTTTTGTAGCCTCTCGAAGATAAGTGCAAACGTCTCCGTACCGATCCGCGAGACTCTACTAAACTCGCTTATGACTCGTAGCACCTATGAGCCTAGAGCTCTGATACCAACTTGTCATGCCCCAATATCCCCTCCATTTGGGTATCGCGATAGCACCTAATATTAGGGACTAGGCAAGCCTAACATTAATTGAAAAAACAACACTATTTAAATAGAATTTCTTATAATTCCCAAAACTGGTAGTACAAATCATAAGCTCTACAGAGTGTTTGCTACAGAACCTCTAAATACAACAGCCCATAAATAGGAATAAACAGTGCAAAATGAAAACTTGAAGGTGACTCCGAAGCCTGCGAATGCAGCAGCAGGTTTACCTTGAGTCTCCACAGCAAAGTCCACACAGGTAGCTAACGAACAAGTACCTGGATCTGCACAAAAATATGCAAACGTGTATAATGAGCACACCACAGCGGTGCCCAGTAAGTATCAAGACTAACCTCGATGGAGTAGTGACGAGGAACAGTCAAGACACCCACTGGTCTAATAAACTGAACAGGTATAAGTATATGAACAACAGAAGTATGATGTCTACATAAAGACTATACAATATGGCTCACAATACAGTAATGGCAATAAGGAAGGAAACAACAAGTATCAGCGGAATATCATGAATATGACATAGACAAAGTGAATGGAACACAATCTAAATCCGGAATCACAAATACAGCAAGGACAAGTAATAACTCAATAACTACAACCGCTTTTACATCAGGTTTTAGTCAACAACTCCACGAGGTACCGAACCTCGGACAAATCACAACTCACGGGTCTCAATACCTGAACCCTAATGCTTGGAATCATGTGCCCTCATAACACCTCATAACCGCACTGACGACTCACGTGCCAATAAAGCCATTTCCACATACAAGGCAAGTAAACTAGGGTGAGCATCTATGCTCAACAATATCAAGAACGCCTCTTATCCTATAAGAGTGCTTAACTACGTGTATACTTGTGCAAGTGTCCTACCATAGTCCATATCAGCAAATAAGCATAAGGAAAAAGAACGGACATCACGTAGAATATTTTCTCATAGATTGCACAAGCTAAAGCTCACATAGGTATGTATACCACTACATAAATATCAACAACAAGAATGCCCCCAAGCCATAAATCACAACAAATCAATCCCTGACACATCCCACCTTGCCTCGCCATGTGTGTAGTAATAAAGTAAGTGCCCGCCTTGTCTAGCCACACGTGCATAATAATATTTTCACCTTGTCTCGCCACATGCGNCCCCCCACACACACACACACATATATATATCCCCCATTCACTACGCATGTGCAAATATCAATAGTAACACTAGCACGGCAGAAACCTTGTGCAACCCTATAACAACACCCGCACAGCAGAAACCTCGTGCATCACAATAAAAACAACCGCACGGCAGAAACCTCGTGCATCACCACAACAAATACAACAACAATAATGGCAATAATACAAAGTACGACAAGTAAATCGACTCAAGAACTTTAAATCACAAGAAATAACCACAGTAAAGAATGTTAGGCGTAAAGAGAACAACTCAACAAGGGAAAAACTAATATGTAGCAACGAGCCCACAATATACATTTCAACAATAGGGAAGCTAACACGAGTCAGATAATTCCAAATAAAACAAATCGACTAAGATATAGGATATCTAAACTTCTTTTGAGGTTGAGAAATTATGAATGATATTCAACAATCAATTAAGGATAAGTAGCGTAAGGATAATCATAACCTCAATTAAGACTGAACAATTATAGAAAAAGATAATAATAATTTCAAATAAAGATAAGCAGATATGAAAAGATAGCATGACAATAGAAGATAGCATGACAATAGAAGATAGAAGACTCAAATCCTAAGGGAAAAATTCCCCACACAAAGTTAGGCAAGATACTTACCTCGAACCAAGCTCTATCAGTCCGTAAGAATGCCTTTTTCTCAATTATCCGACTCTAAATGGTCCAAATCTAGCCAAACACAATTTCATATCATGAATATAACCATAATAGACTTATCTAATTAATGAAATTAATATTTTAACAAAAATTCCGAAATTCGCCCTAACAAGTCGACCCGGGCCCACGTCTCAGAATCAGGTAAAAATCTCAAAATACGAACACCCATTCACTCACGAGTCCAACCATATAAGAATTATTCAAATCCGATCGCAAATCCCCTTTCAAAACTTGAAGTCTTTATTGAAGAAATTCTTCCAATTTTTCCCAATTTCAACCCCAAACATCCGAAACTAAAGAGGAAATTAATGATAGATTAATGGAGTGTAGAGTCATTACCCAATCGATATCTCTAAAACTCCCTCAAAATCTTGTCCAAATCCGAGCTCCCAACTCATGTTTTTGATAAAATGGCAACACCCCCATTTTGGAAATGATTTAAGCCTGCCCAAGTCTTTAAGCATCGCGAATGCGGAGAAAGGCTCGCGTTCGCGAAGAAGAAAAATGAAGGTTGCCAGAAGACCCTTTGCGAACGCGAGCAAAGGGACGCAAACGCGAAGCACAAAGGACAGGAACCTATGCAAACGCGAAGAGGACACGCCAACACGAAGAGGACACGCGAACGCGAAGAGTAAATAATCAACCGGCACTTGGGGCCTAGTTCCTACTACGCGAACGAGGAAGGAAGGATGGGAAAGCGAAAAAGCAAAAAGGCAGACCTTCGCGAATGCGAGAGCTTGAACGCGAATGCGAAGAGAAAAAATTTGGAGGGCTAGCAAAATACTATGCCAACGCGAAAGGCACTCCGCGATCGCGAAGAAGAACATCAGATGACAGAAAACAGCTGTTCAAAATAGGAGAAAATGACATGTGGCCTATCCGAAACACATCTGAGGCCCCCGGGACCCCGTCTAAACACACAAACTAGTTCCATAACCTAACACGGACTCGCTCGAGGTCTCAAATCACATCAAATAATGTCAAAACTATAAATCACACCATGAATCAAACTTATAAACTTTTAAATCTTCCAACTTCTAAAACTCGTGCCGAAACCTATCAAATCAACCCGGAATGACATTAAATTTTGCAGCCAAGTCCCAAATAATATAATGGAGTTGTGCTAACTCTCGAAATTGCATTCCGACCCTGATACATTGATCGACTGCTGATATTCATATTTTATCAGGTGGCACGAAAGAATTTTAGAAGTATTCCTCATGGGATGATCGTGTATGAGAAATGTGTTAGATATTCGGGCGGTGGAGATGGAATCAAAAATGGTAATTTGTGTGTTCTATGGATTTGGAGACTATTGCATGGTTGTGGACTGTGAAGTTATGGTCGAAGCTAGCCAGATGATAGTATGTGTTATTATTCAGTCATTGTGCGCTTTCAGAGGGTTACTTATCTATTGATGGGTGACCAGGGTTGATTTGGGGGTCCATTGTTAGGCCCAATTAGGATGTGTATTCTACACCGAACCGGATTGGTTGGCTCCATACTGCTATTGTTGAGGGATGTGCCATTTGGTTGTTGTTTAGCTTATTCATGTTTTGAGATGATTTGTGAGTTACTCTTCTATGCTACGAGGAGTTGTGATTCGTTGTTTATATGCACATATGGTGTGGTTCTATTGGGCCCTTATAGAGGAATTTGAGGAAGAAGAGTATTGGGTATTGCTTGGTTGACGGAGTATTGGTTATGTTCTTTCGGGTTTTGTGTGGCATTGTGTCATTTGCTTCTCTGTGGTTATGGTAATGCACTTGGAGTACTTGATGTCGAATTGTGCATGGTTATTGATTTTTAGCAGGGTGGCTTGAGGTATTTCATAGACCAGTATTTGGATAGGGTCACGCATTGCCACGGAGTTATGTTAAGATCTGATCCTTTGTGTTAGATTCATGTGTTTTGATTCTACGGTGTGTCATAGGTTCTTAGCATTTCGTTATGGTGGTACTTGTTGAGCTTGTGGGACAGTTCTCCCATCTAAATCAGTTTTCCATGATTTGAATATATTTGGAAGGTTGCTTATTGGTGCACGGATTGCACGAGTTGTGGCTTTAGATTGTATTGATGTGTCATGTCACTAGAGTGGTCATGTTGGATGAGATGAGGTCATTGGACCTAGAATGGATGCTATCGGATTTGATTGTGGTATATTTGGAAGGATAATATCGGAAGTCGTGTTAGAAATCGGCTATAGTTCTTGTAGAAGGAGCGAGAGATCCATGACCTATTGATCTGATGAATGGTTATGAATTATGCATGTTTCTTTCATCATCGGCAGTGTATGAAGGTTTTAGTGCGAGGCTTTATTTGATATGAGGTCTATTACCGGTATTGGGTTGTTTTGAGCAGCTACTGTGATTTAAAATTTTTGCTATGAATATTTGAGTTATGTGGTACATCATGTGAGTACATCTTGGGTTATAGATATAGCTTGATACAGCTTGTTCAGACTTATACGGAATGTAGATGCGAAATTCTGATCTTATAAGAAATTTTGGATGTTGGAAATTTGATTCAAAGACTTGTGGGCTAGGTTGAATTAAGAAATTTCAGTTATATTGTGTTATCGGACCTGTATGGGATAGGGTGACGTGGGATCACCCTCGGGTATGTGCATGGTAAGGTTACACGGCGATTTGATGGCTTTTGAGAACAACTCTAGACACGTTCGAGGACGAACGTATGTTTAAGTGTGGGGGGGGAGTGTAACGACCCAATCGGTTGTTTTGAGCATTTGCACTTCGCTGGGTAGTTTACGGGTGTGAGTAGCTCCGTATGATGTATTTTGACTTGTGTGAATCGTCGGTTTTGGTTTTCAGGTAATTCAGGATCGAATTGGAAGAATGGATTTCATTGTTAAAGCTTTAAATTGGGAGAGTTGACCAAGTTTGACTTGTTAGCATTTGACCCCAGATTGGCATTTTGATGGTTCCATTAGCTCTGTTGGGTGATGTTGAACTTAGGAGCACGTCCGGATTGTGATTCGGAGGTCCGTGGTTGAATTTGGCTCGAAATGGCGAAAGTTGAAATTTTGGAAAGTTTGACCGGGAGTGGACTTTTTGATATCGGGGTCGGATTCCGATTTCGAAAGTTAGAGCAGGTCCGTAATGTCGAATGTGACTTGTGTGCAAAATTTAAGGTCAATCGAACGTGATTTGATAGGTTTCGGCATCGGTTGTGGAAGTTGAAGTTTCAAAGTTCATTGAATCTGAATTGAGGTGTGATTAGTCGTTCCGATGTCCTTTTGTGTGTTTTGAGGCCTCAAGTAGGTCTGTGTTATGTTGTTGGACTTGTGGTATATTCGAACGGGGTCCCGAGGGGCTCGGGCATGTTTCAAATTATTTTCGGACTATTTTCCTCCATTTTGGCCTTGCTGGTGTGTTCTGGTTTACTGGTGCGTGGATTGCTTCGCGATCGCAGATCATTAGATACGATCGCGTAAAGGGAAAATAGAGCTGGGCTGTTTCTTATTTGCGGTCGCGATTGGCCAGAAGCAATCGCGTAGCTTTGTGTTCAAGACTATCCGCGTTCGCGTATGAGGAAATATGATCGCGAAGTGTTGAGGTTCGGCAGCTGGAGCTGGAGGCCTTCTTCATCGTGTTCGCGTAGTTGGAGATGCGTTCGCAAAGGTCTGAGCCAGCTATGAGTCACGTTCGCGAAGGTCTGAGCCAGCTGTGAGTCACGTTCGCGAGGTGTTTACCGTGAACGGGAAGTGTATTATGGTGGCAGATTATTTTATTCATCGCGAACGTGATGGTTTTCCCGTGTTCGCATAAAAGAAATGCTTTGGCAGATTATAAAGTACTCTATTTCGAGGGTTTCGGCCATATTTGCATTTTGGGAGCTATGGAGCTCGGATTGAGACGATTGTTGAAGAAATTTTCACCATATGAATTGGGGTAAGTGTTCTCTGCTCGGTTGTGGTTATATTTCATGAATCTACCTTCGTTTTTGGTAATTGGATTATGAATGTTAAAGAGGAAATTGGGGGTTTTGGCCTAAAGTTTCATAATAAGAAGTTTTGAGTTTTGAACATCGAATTGGAGTCAAATTTGAGTGAAACTAGTATGGTTGGACTCGTAATTGAATGGGTTGTTGGATTTTGTAAATTTTATTGGGTTCCGAGGTGCGGGCCTGGGTTGGGCTTTTGGCCGATTTTGGGCTTTTGATTCAAGATTTGATCTTTGTTTATCGGGATTGGTTCCTTTAGCATTGTTTGATGTATTTGAGTTGTTTTTGGTTAGTTTCGAGCCATTCAAAGTTCAAAACACGCGGGATGGAATTTTAGAGCATCGCTTTGCTGGCTCGGTGTTGGAATTGGCTTGTTCGAGGTAAGTAACTCTTTTAATCTTAGTGCTGAGGGTATGAAACCCCAAAATATGCGTTATGTGATTGGTATTGAGGTGACGCACATGCTAGGTGACGGGCGTGTGGGCGTGAACTATGTGAATTGAGACTCTGTTATTCCTATGGCACTGTTTAGTGGTCCTACTTTGTTGATATCCGTGTTTTCACCTTGTGATAAAGTAGTTAAGCTGCCAACCATGCTAGTTATCATGTTTAAGCATTATGTTGATACTGTTTGGACCCATAGTGGTCATCTCTTACTGTCATCTCACTGATTTCATTGATATTTTATACTCAGTCATATCCGTGTATTCATACCATATCTCAGTTTCAGATATTATTTATTGATACATCATATCATTGTTGTCGGGATAGTTTCATGACATTGTGAGCCCGTGAGTGAGACTGGAGATATTGATGACTGAGTGAGGCCGAGGGCTTGAGTGAGAGTGATATTTTGGGATTGGGCTGCACGCCGCAACATATTATATTGATTATATTTTATATGGATCGAGTTGCATGCCGCAACGAGCCTTCGGGATATATATATATATTATTGGATCGAGTTGCACGCCACAACAATATTGGATCGGGTTTCACGCCGCAACAATATTGGATCGGGTTGCATGCCACAACAATATTGGATTGGGATGCATGCCACATCAATATAGCGCTTGGGCTAAAGGAGCCCCTCCGGAGTCTGCACACCCCTAGTGAGCGCAGTCGACTATATATATGTGGATCGCGTTGCACGCCGCAACGGGACTTATGGTCATATATGGATCGGGCTGCACGCCGCAGCAGGTATTGTACAGCACTGAGTGATTGAGTGTGCTGAGCATTGAGCACAGTGAGAGAGAATGCGATACATTAAGGTTGAGTACTCTGAGAGTGTTAGTACATGAGCTCATCATCGAGATGCATTGCATTTAACATGCGTACCTGTGATACATGCATAGAGGTGCATTTCCTTCTGCTACCCAGTTGTGGGGACATTTATGATTTTACCTGTATCTTGACATGTAGGCATAATGCTATTTGAAAATGAGACATATTACTTATTATTGAAAGAAAGTTTGGGAAAAATCACAGTTTTCAAACTTACTCGTATTTTGGCTTTTTCGGTAAAAGATTTGGGTTTTCACTGAGGTACTTGAAAAGAAATGCCTACTTTTCTGGAAATGTGAATAAACTGAGCCTTTTATTTCTGAGATACTCTTTTATTACTTGTACTATACTGTTATGTTGAGTTGTTGAATATTTGTGTTGGACCCGACCTTCGTGTTAGCTCGTCACTACTTTCAACTTAAGGTTAGGTTTGTTACCTATTGAGTACATGGGGTGGGTTGTAATCATACTACACGTCTGCACATTGCGTGCAGATATTGGCTGTTGATGTTGATATGTTCGATGGGAGCTGGATTGAAGATGTACCTGCGTCTCAGCTATAGTTGCCTCTTGTTCGTGGTAGCTTTAGATCTGTAAAAACTCTGTTTATGTACTATTCAAACAGACTATGTATTTATTTCATTTCCGCTTTGTAAACTCCATTCTTAGAAGCTCATGATTTGTACTACCAGTTCTTGGGGAATGTATTAGATTCAGATATTTCTTTACTTAATTGCTTTATTAATTGTTATTGGAATTGGTTAGTGGTTAATTGGATTACCTAGCGGGTTGGGTTAGGTTCCATCATGACTAGTCATATTTTGGGTCGTGACAGCGTATGTCCGTATCGAGTTTTGGATGACCCGGGAACGTTTGGGCGCCTATTGTGGAAGGTTGGCGTTTTGGAAGAATTTCATAAATTTGGGTTGAAGTGCATTTCAATGTTATTGATGTCCGCTTAGGGTTCCGAGTCTTGGAATAGCTCTGTATGGTGATTCTGGTATTGGGAGCGCGTCCGGATGTGGATTTGGAGGTCCGTAGGTCATTTCGAGGTCATTTGGCGAAAGTTAGGAATTTGAAGGTTTTTGAGAAGTTTGACCGGGAGTGAACTTTTTGATATCTGGGTCAGATTCTTATTCCGGAAGTGGGAGTAGGTTCGTAATGTCAAATATGACTTGTATGCAAAATTTGAGGTCAATCGGACGTGATTTGATAGGTTCCGACATCGATTATAGAAGTTGAAGTTTCAAAGTTCATTAAGTTTGAATTGGAGGGCGATTCGTGTTTTTAGCGTTGTTTGATGTGATTTAAAGGCTCGACTAAGTTTGCATGATGTTTTAGGACTTGTTAAAATGTTTGGTTGGGGTCCCGGGGGCCTCGGGTGAGTTTCGGATGCTTAATGGATGAATTTTTGGACTAAGGAAAATGCTAAGGAAGTTGGTATCTCGTGTAACCGCACCTGCGAGGTTTTGGCTACAGGTGCGGAGCCGCAGAAGCGGCCAAGAAGGTCGCAGAAGCGGTTCTGGCAGGGGAAGGCTGGGACCGCAGAAGCGGGACCGCACCTGCGTACGAAGAGCCGCAGAAGTAGAGGCGCAGAGGCGCAGAAGCGATGTCGGGCGGCAGATGCGGGAAATGTTGGGCCGAGCTTGAACTGCACATACGATGGAATTTCTTCAGCTACGGAGCGGCAGAAGCGGCTATTGGACCGCAGGTGCGAAGATCGGGCTGGGCAGTGTGCTTCTTTTAAAATGGGGATTTGACTCAATTTCACTTCATTTCATCCATGGGAGCCGATTTTGGAGCGCTTTTGGAGTGCCATCTTCATCGACTATAATGGGGTAAGTTCTTCTTCATATTGTGAGTTAAATACATGATTTATATACGGATTTAAGCATGGAAATTAGTAGAAATTTGGGGGTTTGGTAGAAAACCTAAAAATTGGTATTTTTAGATTTTGACCACGAATTTGGGCATGGAATTGAGAATAAATCATATATTTGAGTTCGTAATGTTATGGATAATGTTTATCTTCGAAAATTTTGAGAATTCGGGCACCTGGGCCTGAGGGTTGCTTTATCGCCTTTTCGAGCGGAGTTGGGAATTTGTCTAAATTGAATTGTTATGAGTATTAGAGTATATTTTTATTGGTTTGCATATTATTTGACTAGTTTTGGCGCAACGGGCATCGGTTTGAGGTGTTAGAGGGCTTTGGAGCCGGTTATGGAATTTTGGAGAGAGGCAGGTCTCCTGTCTAACTCTGTGAGGGGGCAATTACCCCTAGGTGTTGTATATTGATGTGTGCTACTTGTTGTGGGAGATACGTACGCGCGAGGTGATGAGAGCCCGTTTAGCTACATTCATGTTATTGTCCGGGTAGGCTTAGGTTCACATCATGCTATAGCTGTACTATTTGAGCAGTCTCTCGCCAATTAAATTCCTCTGTTTTACATTACTACTTGAGACAAGACTTGCTATTGTAGAGACTTCACGAGTTCATGATTAGTCACCGAATAATTTTACTACTCTTACGACATTATTCCGCGATATATATATGTTTCATTGAAAGGTTTTTGTTAAAGTAATTACAACTCACACGTTTATTCGTGAGTGGGATAAAAGACTCCTAAAAACTTCCTATTCTAATGGGATCCGGTCGTTCGCCTCGGCAGGAATTATCTACCACACTCTCATGGGAGCGGGTCGTTCGCCTCGGCAGTTTAATAGATGCATCTATGGTTCGTGCCATTCGACCCTCAGTAGTGCACAATTTATTATTTATGTTGGATCGGGTTGTACGCATCGGCATTTCTATAAAAATATCCTCATGGAATCGTGCGTAATATTTGGCAAGAAGCCAGAGTATCTGTGAGTCTTTCCCTGATTTGAAGTACAATGACCCATTTTGGTGAGGTCCACCATATATTTATATATATGCTCCGGTTGAGGAGAAAATTTTCTAATCGAGAGCTTGAGCCTATTGTAAAGAGGAGAATTATTGTCACGACCCAACTCCATGTTACGTCGTGATGGCGTCTAGTACCGTTGCTGGACAAGCCAACAGTGAACAACTTAGTGATTTCCCATTTAGCTTTACTTATTTTAAAACATTTGGTAAATAAAGGATTTTTAAGGCAAACAAAAGGAAATATCTAAAAGCAGTTATAACTATTGAATTACAACCCAAAAATCAAAGTCTACTAATACGTGCCAAGATCTGGTGTCATAAGTGTGTAGGCAACTAGTAGAATATATAAAAGATGACTATCCTACTGTCTGAAACAGAATAGACAGATAAAAACAAAATAAAAACTCTGGCATGTTGCTGAACGGCTCGGAATCTCGGTCCAAGATCAAGAATGCGCGTCGGGCGGGTAACTAGATGCACCAGCCTCAGATCCTATACAATTAAATACAGAAGTGTAGTATGCGTACATAAACAATATGTACCCAGTAAGTATCCCGCCTAACCTCGAAGAAGTAGTGACGAGGAGTCGACTTGACACTTACTAGGCCAATAATAATATAATTAAAGTACTATGCTAAGCATGGATATCATGAATGATACTGTCAGTTCAACAACAGGAAGAGATAAGTCCTTCTTTCATAA